>PNEQ01124152.1:0-36652 GCA_003012365.1 Medauroidea extradentata | reverse complement strand
TAATTTTGAAATTTTTCATTTAACATAAACATTTTTTGTAACGGGTTTCAAATGCTACAGGCCATAGACAGTAACGCGTAGTTTTGATATGATTTTTTTCATTTCTTTATGTTAACTGGTTTTCAAGTTTTGTATGAAGTAAAAATACGCAAATTTTGACTTTGAAGTGCCATCACGGGAAAACTAGATGAGCTATTTTTTTTTCCGTTGGAGGTATATGTACTCTCAAGTAATGTGTACAAAACTAACACTATTTCATACAAATATAAAATTATGTTTTTTCCCCACTTGAACGCCCTTAAGAGTTCCATCTACCACACGCTTAAATTGCGTTGCACTGGGTTCGTGAATACATTTCTTTACGATACTATCTTGCATGAGCCTATTGTGTCAGTGTACGATAAAAAAGTATATTTCAACGTCAATTACAAAGATAATTTCGGAGCCCCTTAAACTTGCTAAAAACGGCTATTTCAACATGTTATATCTAATAACTACCCACGGGATTCGTGTGCAACTACCCTAGAAACATGGAATAAACTTTGCTTACAACATTTCACCAATAAAAAGGTGAAAGTGTTAATCAGGCGAGCGGTTTGCGATACCAATGCACTCTATTTCAGTGTCTTGTGGTAGAAAAGACATCGCACCAGATGAGCCGGCCAACATCTCTGTTGGCACCGCCTCTCACTCACACATTCACACGTCCAGTAGGCGGGTGCCTTAAGGGTGTTCAAGTGCGATAAAATCGTAATTTTATATTTTTATGAAATATTGTTAGTTTCGTAGACGATACTTGTGAGTACATATTACTCTTTTGAAACAATTTTAGCTATTATAGTTTTCTCAAAACGGGGCGTAAAAGTCAAAATTTGCGTGTTACGCTGTCATGCGAATAGTGAAAACCAACTGACCTACTTAAACAAAATAATTCACTGTTAACTTGCATCCCATGCGCTATGCAATAAAACATTTAAACACCTACAACGTAATATTTTGAAGTAAAAAAAAAACATCGAAAAAGTACAAAACTTTTGCAAATTCAGCATTTGATTAAAATACAAAAACAGTTCGCGGGATTTTTTTTCAAATATTTTATTACGTAACCCATGAAATGTTATTTCGCTGTGAATTATTTCACGTACAAAAGTCAATTGGTTTTCACTATTTGCATGGCAACAGAACATGCAAATGTTGACTTTGACGAACCGTTATGTGAAAACTACTCCAGATAAAATTGTTTCGTAATTGGAAACATCACTCACAAGCTTCGTCTACAAAACTAACACTATTACATATAAATATAAAATTATGACTTTATCGCACTGGAACACTCTTAAGAGATCACACTACCTGCGCGTTAGAGGCTGAGAGTTGACGGAGATATAAGGGGGACGTTCACTGAATTCCGCATGGCCACATCGAGCCAAACGTAGAACTAGTGAGCAAGATTTCCGCCGATACATGTTTACTATCGGACTGTAAGTGGTGGCCATACAATTTTACAAGTCGGAGGTATGTATCAAAGTTCAGTGCACGTTTCCATGTGAGTTTTACATACATCCGGTTTACACATTTTGAAGTACTTGTGTCTGGAAAGACATTTTTACCCTACTTTCAGAAGGAAATAGTATGCATATGAGATTACTTTTCTATCTGTGTGTCTGTGTGTGGGAGTGTCCCATTAAAAACTTTTGAATCAGTACACCAAAATTCATCAAACTTTTTACACATACAGTTCTTTGTAATCTGACTAGACTTTTTTAAACTACGTTTACGCCATGCTCATATTTACAAAATTGCAGAATTTTAACATTTTAAATTAAGTTAGATATCAAAGGAATCGTACATTAGAATATCATAAAATGCTGCGATTGCATACCATACACAAAGTTGACATGAATTTATGAATTTCGTTTATTCTGTGCGCATATTTTAAAATGGCGGCCATTTTTAAATTTTAGCGTAGTTTCACATATCTTTGGAAAAAAATATCAGAATTTCACCAAACTTGGTGTACATATACTACATTCAAAGCTGACTTACATATTTTGCATTTAGTTCATTCTGCGTTCTTCATATTTTCAAAATGGCGGCATTTTTATATTCTTGGATTAGCATGACATACCTTAGGAAATGGTTTTCAGAATTTAACCAAACTTGGTACACATATACTACATGCAATTTGACTTGACTTATGCGTACTTAGTTCATCCTGTATGCATATTTTTGAAATAGTGGCCAATTAAAATTTTTAGCATAGTATCACGTATCATAGAAAATATTTTTCAGAATTTCGCCAAACTTAGTACCTACACATATATTATAACATACAAAGTGTACTTGATTTATGCGTAGGATAGTATAATATATCATACAAAATATTTTTCAGAATTCCACCAAACTTGGCATATAAATACAACATACAATGCTGACTTGAAAAGTATGAATTTAGTTTATACTATTTGCGTATTTTCCAAAAGGGGCTCCAATTTTAATATTTTGAGTTTAGTATCACATATCTTAGGAAGTATTTTTCAGAATTTTACCAAACGTGCTACGCTCTTACTACATACACATTTGAGTTGAAAATTATGTATTTAGTTCATTCTGTGCATATATTTTCAAAATAGTTGCCATTTTAAATTTTATGCATAATATCACACATATTAGGTAATATTTCTCAGAATTTCACCAAACCTGGTACACGTATATTACATAAAAAGTTGACTTGACTCTTGTGTATTTGATTCGTCCTGCGTGCATATTTAAAAAATAGCGACCATTTTTATATTTTTGTCTTAGTATCACATATCTCAGAAAATAACTTTCAGAATTACATCAATTTTGGTACATAAATGTAAAAGCTACATAAAAATGTGACTTTGCTGTTGAGTAATTCATTCATACTATCTTTATTATTTTTTAATAACAGTCATATTATTTTCAGCATAGCAATGCATGTCTTTGGATACTTTTTTTTTCTTCAGAATTTCACCAATCTTGGTGTACATACTGCAAAAAACCTGATTTGACTTTTGTATATTTCGTATATCTCTCTGTATTGTTTTGAAAACTACGGCTGGCTATTTTTTATTTATCTTGATGATAAAAAGACAACTCATAAAATGATTTCCTTAAGTTAATAAACTGATTACTAGCGTATTATTTATCAAGCTGACTTATCTTTAGTATATATCGTGTACCATACGTCTAAATCAATATTATATTTTAATACTCCTTGATTACGTAAAGGATTTAACCTTTCAGGAATAATTTGCACCAACTTTGAGGAAAGTAGGCTTATCAGCTATGCTCGTGGTAACTTCTTGTTAACTATCGTTTAGGGCATCAAATCAACGTTTTTAATTTAATGAGCATGGTTCTTTAACAATGAAGTTCCATCCTTCTCCTAAGTGTGTTTTATTTTTGTACTTATGTTCTGTAGGTTCATGAGGAAGAGTTTCGTAAAAACCGTATTTACAAACACACTGCAATGTATTTGAAGCTTAGGTGGCGCCTTTAACTAAGAGCGTTTAAGAGCCATGTTGCAATGTTACTTGTCGTGTTACAGTTTAGAAGTTAGTAATAGTGTCTCAATATGGGTGAATGAAATCGGTCATGTGCATTTCATTTTTGTATGTCGTATGTTATAAGGGATCAAATGAAATTGAGACTGTTCAACCCTGCGTGAACTTAACTTAACAATAAGACTACGATAAACATCAGTTCCTTTGCTATTTTGCAATATTACGGCTCTGTTGTATTTGTTTGTATTTTTAAGGAACAACACATTGCCAACTCAAACAATTTTACATAGTATTTTTTCTTGCGTACACAAGTAAATATCGATGGCCCAGTTCAAAAGGGAAACCATTCAAAAAATTGCAATTTTTTAATTTGGCTCACTTACAAATAGACATTAGTGCACACTACTCAATTGATAAGAAAAACAACACGTGAACTCACTTGGTTTAATAATATGGCACTTATTCTGATGGCAAGTAAAGAGCTAGGAATTGTATTTATTTTATCTTAAAGTGTTATAACTTCAGCAAAGGCAGACTTTTAACATTTTAAACACCTTAAATAGTAGTCTCTGTATTTTTGCTTCGAATTAACACCAACCCAATATGTTATTTAACAGATGTTTCAGTGAAACGGAAATCTTTCTACACGCATTTTACTCAAAATTGGGAATTTTGAGTTGTTTCCCTTTCGAACTGGGCCATCGGAAATGTTTGCGCCTTGGAAACATAGTCAAACATTTTTTTTATCCTTGAGCAAAAACGTATTTAGAAACAAATAGTGGTTAATGTATTATAATGTAAATTCCAAATGTAGAATGACGGATACTAATAGGCTTTTACATTAAAACAGACAGAGCACACTAAAAATGAACCTCTTTAAGACAATAAACGTATGCAAGGTATTAATATATATTTTCAACAGTTGTTGATAAAGACAAAATATAACTTGTGTGATTACTGGAATAGTTTTAATCGTTATTTTGATCAGGGTCACGAGGAGACGACTTTATTTCCGTGCGTTTTGGCTTACAATGCTGATAAATATTTAAATATCACCTTGAAAACACACATGGCTATCATCGCTTTCACAAGTTGCAATTTATCACAACATAAAAATCACGTAAACAAATAGTGTCATATATGCGTTTCGCAACTATTTAAACATGAGCAAGAATTTATTACCAAATTATACGTTACGAAATTATAAAAAACGCACAATGACCTCCAGGATACAATTAAAACAACTTTCAAAATTTGATACTTACTATGGTATTCAAGCCAGTCAATTTTCAAGAAGTGACCAATGACCTGAGTCTAAAATAAAAAAAATATACGAGATGAAAAATACAAACCTCCCACATATGTCACATAAGTACCAGAGAAAAGATAGAATATTTTAAAATATGTTTGAAATCTTGGACGAGCAGTTTGAACTGTTTACGTTACAGAGGCATACGCAAATAACTTCAAAAGATTTAAAAATAATAGTTTTCCCCAAATGGCGAAGAAACCTCCTGCAATGGCGGGTTCGAGCCCCGGTGAGGGTCGGTCCTATGATTTTCGCATGTGGGAGTCATGCCAGATGACGTCGCTGGTTGGTAGATTTTATCAGCATCTCCCGTTTCCCCGCCCTTCTTATTGCGGCGCATTTTCATAGAATGACTTCCATTTCATGTCACTCTTCGATACAAGCAGATGTCCACACTAGCGCCTATTAGTATTAAGTCTGTATCCGGTGTATACTACCCTCGCCCTAGGTTATTCTCCTCATACGACATTTATTGTTTTACATATTCCTATAACTAATTTATTAGTTTGGTCGCTAACTTGACACGGAGACGCCAAGACGTGCTATTCTAAATCCGAGGCTGCGACACTTGTGTCTGAATCTATTTCACTGTAGTATATTTATTTAACCAATTCTACTCTTAATTTATAAACGAAAAAAGTAATATGAAAATTTGTCAGTAACATCATCATAGCATAGGATTAAAATAACAATTTTACAAACATATAAACATTTATTGTATGGTGATATTTAACCGTTTTTGGGGTTTCTGAATTTCCGCCGGTGTAAAAGATGTACCCGACAAGAACCAAAACAAATTATAAAATAATTCCAATATTTAATAGCTTTTACACTGATACTGACAACGAGTCTAGGAATATATTAGCTCACGATATATAAAGGTACGCAAATATCTCAGAGCACGGTAGGGATCGAAAGTTAGGATGGTAGCCTTGGTGAGTGTAATTTGTACATCCGAGACCTAGAAGTACGGAAGCTTTAAAGGCAGCCCAGGCTTCACTTTAGCCCCTAATTATAACCTTTAAGAGTGTGCGTAGTAGATAAATAAATGCTGAAAACATCAATTGATTTCTACGCATTTTTCGAAGCCAATATGAATAAAATACACAATGACAATCCTAGATAATGGTATTTGCCAACTTTATGAGTAAATATTTATCCAGGATTACTAATTCGTTACGCGTGTTCTCTTGCGCCGCAGTTAAATGCACGAGGTTCCGGCGTCAGAGATTGTGCCTCAGAAGTTCGTAACACTGGAAACAATTTTGTTTAAAACGTAGGCTAAAACTATTGTCTAGGATTGCTATCGTTTAATTTTCTCAAATTGGCTTCAGTGAACCTACAGTTATAGATTAACGCATTTAGTGTTGAATTATGTACCACGCAGTCTTAAGTGAAGACACTGAATTGACAGTCAATCTTTCCACCTACAGCTTGCATCTGTGAGAGATTCAGTAGTGATAGCGTCATATTAGTGTAAGTTTGAAACATAAACCTGCACCGCACGTGGAACTACTTTTCCAAAGTTTCTCGGGGCCGCGGTAGGCACAATGGCTAGAACACTCGTCTCCCAACAAGTAGGTCCGGGCTCGATTCCCGGCGGTCGGTCCCCGGATTTCCGCGTGTGATAATCGTGCCTCTGGTCGGAGGGTTTTCTCAGGGATCTCCCTATATTACGGCGCTGCTATATACTCATACCATGCCACACCTCACCAGCCCTAAGAACCTAGATGTTAAGTGCCGACCAAAATATCGTCACTCCAAACACACATTTTGTCAATTTTTTGGCAGTGAGGAAATATCTGTACACATTTATTGATCGGTTGTATAATATACTTTAATCAAAAGCTCGTATAAATATTGAAAACAAAAAAATATTAATTATTTTTGTTAATAAGAAAAATCCGACATTTTCGTTTGCTCTTAGAAAAAATGATACCAAACGTAACACACGCCGAAGGAAAAATAGGTAGTTTTCTATACTTGAATACCATAAAAAATTTACCGAATGTTTGCGGCTTATGGTAATTTACATCGACGAAGGTTGGTTTGAGCTTTTATAGCTACTGAAGGTTCGAGTGGGAAAAGTTGGATGGACATGAGAAGTCATAACCGATATGAACGTTTTTCTCCGATGAGGACGGGGAAAAAATTCCATCTGTTACGTCACTCACAGGATTACATTGTGTTCTGCACGTTCCTCTGTTATCGGCGGGTGAAAAGCTGGCGACTTCACGTTTCTTCCTGAACGAACGTGGCTATGGTTCGTTACGTGTGTCACGGACAAGGTCAACGGCCAGTGGCACGTGGCCTCTAGGAATCTGCAACAATGTCAGACATATTAAAGGTTTCCAAGTGCGTTTGCATCGAATTTTAATATTTTTGCGGAACAGTATACGTTTCGTAGACGATACATGTGAGTACAGTTTCTTCTTTCGAAACCAATTTAGCTCGCGTAGATATTTCATAACGGAGATTTATAGTCAATAATTGCACGTTATGCTGCCATGCAAGTGGTGAAAATCAGTTGACTAACTTAAACGAAATATTTCACAAGGAAATAACGTGCCCCATGCTACGTATAACATAACATTACAAAAACTCATAATGAACAACTTTCGTGAAAAAAATTGTTGAAATTTTAACATTTTCTTGTACTTTTGCGAATTTTTTTTCAAGATTCAAGATTTTACGTTGTGGATTTACAAACGTTATGTTACGTAGTCCATCGCATGATATTTCGCTGTGAGATATTTCATTTGAGTAGCTCGATTGGTTTTCACTGTTTTATGGTAGCGTAACATGCAAATTTTAACTTTTACATACCGCTATAAGAAAACTATGCAAAGTGATAATCGTTTCACATGCGGAAACTGTTGTCAGAATTACCGACTACAAAATCACACTATTTCGTGAAAATATAAAATTATGATTTTACACTTAAGATTCTACTGTACACGTAATGTACAAATAATTTGATTTTAAGCCGTAATATTTGACATGGAGCATGAATAAAAATATGTTTAGGTATAACCAATTTAATGTATAGTACATGCTTTAACATTTTTGCGCTTAATTTGCTTTACACGTAAAATTTAATGTGTAAACAGTGTACTAATTATTTTCTCTTAGGCCTACTGTTCACCAATAGCATATATTACAAGTACTGCAGATTTAGCGAAAAAAAAAAAAAATGTTATAGAACATATACATAAAATTGGTTCCAGTTGAACACATTTTTATGTATACTGTGAAACTAACATTACGACTTTAAAACCTATAACGGGTAAAAAAAACCTATTTGTATTTTTATAAAATGTTTGCAATTTTTAAATTTTCTTTTAAAAATTCAGCAAAGGAACGTAAAACAGATGCTTTTCGTTTGGCTCGTAACTATTCTTAAACACCATTGTAAGCCGTTCTGCAGGAGCTTATGTCCTAGTTATTTCGTTTTATCTTACACAATGTAGACATGGAAAGAGACTTTTTTGAAGTATAGTTGACGTTATGCATAATTTGTGCTAACCTAGTCAGGCGGCTCCGTTAAAATAATTTTGCTTAAATTAACAATACGATGTCTAGTGGTGACATCGATGGTGTGGTGTTGCGAAGAAGTTTTTACTTCTTAAGAAGGGGAAACCAAATACGACTGGGTATCAAATTATATATAGCCATGTATAAGCCAATAGGAAGAAATATGTTATTTACATCTCCTACCGTATTTTTATGCGTTGAATTGATTGAAATAAATTAGTGCAGTAGTTTCCAAGTTATTATGTAAAAATAATTTTTTTCTCGTGGAATATTGTTTCACTATACAGCACAGACGAAAGAGGATACGTTACACAAAACTAACAGTATTAAATATATAACTTCTGTACGTCAAGTAAGGCTGAAATCGGTCAAATGGCAGTGGTTAATAACACACATGCAATTTTAAAGTTACTTTACTACCAATTTCAAAATATGCCTGCGTGTCATTTAGTCACATATGTTAAGAGATATCCACTGCAAACTTCCTACCTATAACTTGTGAATCGATAAGGAAGTTTTCAAAAGTGTAAGCAAAATTATATTTACATAGCGTGTTCTTCGAAAACGTCTGACTCTCAGGAATAAACCCTGCTGGATATTAATTAATGAATACATAAAAATTTATTTAAATAAAAACGTCACTGTTCAAATCATAAATAAATAATTTTCAATGGGAGCCAACAAAATGTGCACTTTAGACTTGAATATTTTAATGTTAAACTATTAAAATAAAATATTATATATCGGATCAATAGTTATTAATTATGTCATACAATTATTTTAAATATACTCGATTTAAGAAATTTTATTAAAATACGCGTATCAAGTTATAAAAACAAATAAATGTTAATATTTGATTAAGGGCATTTATTTGTGCATGGAAAACGAAAAAAAATTGTTAAATTGCACATAACGCCTGACACATTGCCCACTGTAGTTGCCTACTTGAAATTGCGTATCTTGACAAAAAGAAGATTGTTGCAGCTGCATTCATGCGGCATTTGTTAATATATTAGAGTTACGCGCACACTTTCAGTCTACTAGCAACAGAACACATGTCTTATTTCATATCATAACCAAAGAGGAAGAGAATGCAAACATAACCTTTACATAATGACTTTGGGTACTTGTAATAATGATTTGACATATTATTAGCTGCGTGGTATGAAATGATATTTTTGTAACAAAATGTTTCACTCTTCTTACAAATTCATTTGGTTGTAAGTTTATTACTTCAATGAGAAAATTATTTTTAATGTGTTTCCACATACCTCAAGACGTAACTAATATCCAGCTCCTCAATTATATAAGAAATAACCTTATTGCAACCCTTTTTGTATTTGCCTTAACAAAGTTTTTTCCTGGGGAACTCAATTTAAAGAAAGTAATTTGTAAATATTAAAATACACATTGTAATATATGTATTTGTGATGCATATGTTGCAGTTCTTAATGTTTATTTAAATAGTTAAGTTTTTTCTCAGTATCTTTTTTTGCATTGATTATCTGCTATGATATTTACTCTATGTACTGTAATTTGATTTGTAGACAATTTATCGATTGTGGTCTTAGGTTGTAAGATGTCACATTTCATAGAGCAATGGAGGAGTCTAGGTAGTGTTTTATGTGTATTATATCTGGGCAATAAGGGTTTTATCTAAGGAGGTAAGGAGAGTTTTTTGGTTCGTTGGGTGACGTGACAAGGGAGTTCTCTCGGGAGGGCCGTGAAGAGTTCCGGGAACGGGGACGACTTCGCCGCCGAATCCATCCAGGGAACAGGACGTCTGGACCTGCTGGATGCTGTTGCCCTCAATCAGACCGGAGAGCTGGGACCGGCCGACTACCCACGAGTTTCGGTGATGTAGAACCTTCACGTTGCTGTGGTAGGGCCAGCCAGCAGCACCATTCATTGTTTCGGGGCTTGTTGGTTTTTCCCCTTTTAATGCTGCCGACTGGAAGTGCTGCAGTCTGGCTCTGCGACTGGGGTTACTTAGCATGCCAAGGACGTAGGAGCCTCAGATACATGTTTTTTTCATATTAAAGTAATTTTGACTTACCAAACCTCCTTGCTCCGCCGCCATCTTGTTGGATTACTACTATTTTTTTTAAAGGTTATAACAAATTAAGATATCCACTTCCTGATGTACTATCATATAAATAATTAATTTCTGAATTCATTATGTAATTGTTCCTGATTATTTACTATTAAATATTGCGTGCCGTATAACCATAAGTTATTTCAGTTTCTTACTAGCGTTTGCTCCTTTAATGTATGCAAACTAATAGCAATTAGGAAACTTTGGCCGGCACGAACCTACACTACACTACACCATCTTGTTTCCCCTGAGAATTCTAATATAAATATTATAACATAATGCAACCTTTACATTGGTAGATAAATTAAATAATTAATGCGTCACAACTTTGAAATAAAAATAAAATACATAACGTGCACCAATCCTCTCAAGAATTGCCACAATATAATGCTTTTATTGAATCGACCAATTAATTCCCCAAATATTACATTCAAACACTATTTTTTCGCGTTGCTTTTTCTTACATAATTGCGCATCTATGGCAATTTTAAAATAGTCACCACATTCATGGTACAAAGTAATCTACGGTATCTGAGGAGTAGTTTATATTCGAAAATTCATTACACGTTTTATGAGATCAACGAAAATTTAAATACATTTTGCATTATGTAAATTTGTGCACATCAGCGACACGTGTTCGATGCAGAGCTTACGTGAAGCTCTTGTGCATAATTGTGGGAACGATGATAAAGAAAAAACTTTTAATTCTCAGCTGTAAACCTCTGCACCGATTTCACTTGTGCTTTGATATGCAATGTTTGTTTTTGAAGCTGGCGCACAAAAGTATTTAAATTAAGGTTCGCATTGTTTGTTCCGCTTTTCGTTCAGCCACCCTGTTGAATAAAAACCGTTTTATTCAAATCTCTTTGTTCGAGTTTTTTTTTTTCATTCTGTCGTGTGGTACGTGATTCATCCGGTATTCCCGTATGTCCATTTCATTTCAGTTCATCTAGACAGATTTATTATCGAGTAGTTAGGTGTACGTGGAGCATAATGTTGATGGATCGAAGGGAATATATTTATACAGAAGGTATAGTTAAATATATTCCAAATACTGAGGTTCTTTTATTATAATGTAATGAAAATTCTATTTTTAAATATATTTAATAAAAAGAAATACACCCATGTTGAGAAATAGAAGTATTTGAGTAGTCATTTTATACGTATATCCTCGTCACTGCTTGGATATGTCTACCATTGACCATAAAGCAACATTTTTCTATTACAATGTAATGGAAACAAAAGTAAATGTCAAATGAAGCTAAGTGAAATTATATTTTATTAGCTGGATTTGACGGTGTTTAAATCACAAGTTTTTTAAATACATATCAAAAATACTTGTATTTTGTATTGAATAATGTATTCCAACTGAGTCAAGTATCAAATATTTCGTTCTTTAAATACATTTGTAAGTCTTTTCAAATGTAAATATAAAACACTTCCGAAGGTAAACTTTGTTATATACTTATTAAATTAAGATTAAGGATTTATGAACAACAATCTCTTATTTAATTTAATTTTATTTAGATTACGTAATGTATATTATTTTAGACTGTTCAAAACTGGTGCTATTTGGTGGCAAGAGTTTCTGTGCACTGGTGTACCATATTGGTAACAGCTGCTCTTACCAGCGATCTCAATTAATGGTAATCTCTATGATACTATTAACACAATAATATAGCCTACTAGCTGTCCCTTTGCGGCTTCGCCCGCGTGTACTATAGAAAAGAGTAACTAACTTTTAGTTACGTGTTAATTGATAGTGATACTATATTCTACATTATACTATATTCACGGTTTATCTTTAAAGCATCAAATACAAACAGATTTGTCCAGCCCACTGCGCTAAGCGTACTTTTTTTAAATTCATCTGAATTTCTCTATAAAACAGCTGCCCGGCATTTAACAGCTAGCGTACTCAATAACAGTCTAAAGAGCGCGCGCAATACGCTTGTATGATGGCATAGTAATTCCCATCGCAAAGTCTTGCACGGGATACGAACCCGTAACCCCACCTCTCCCACACCCCAAACTTTATACAATACCTGAGTGAATGATTAAGGCCTCGATCACAGGAACATAACTACATTGTTTAAACAACAATAGCAATAAAGCTCAAATTGACTCTACTGTTTTAGGGTATTTTTTCGGCAATTATTCGAATTTTTCTCGCCGTAAAAACCATCTTTGAACTTCAACGAACATTAAAAAAAAAAAGATTTGGCCAAATTGGTCCAGGCGTTGTTGAGTTATGCGCTTACCAACACATTTTGCGATTCATTTTTATATTATAGATTTAGGCCTGCAGTGTTTGATAAACCTTATCGCCAAGTGCACTCATGTCAGCCATATTTATAATAAAAACATGATAGTACATAAGTTATGACGAATTTAGTGAAGGAAGCTGTAACATTTTTCAACTCTCAGGATGGTTAACGTCACACTTGAGTCGCCAGTTGGCGCGAAGTTTTCGCACAAGATTGCAGGAATTTTGCAACACAGTGCATCGTTGCTGAACGCATCACTGCTCGTATGACAAAATACGACATTTCGCAGCGTCACCGATTTGCAGCGCGAGGAATCCGAGTGCCCTCTTTTCAACCTGCCTCCCCCAAACGTCCCGTTAGTATGCTAGTAATTTACGTAGAATAATTGACTAACATTTCTGTAACCGTTCGCAATAAATAAGCGTAGAACAGAATGCAATTTGACACTAGGATGAGTCAGAGCTGTGGACTAGGAATTTACGACTCCTGAGGAATCAGACGTAAGACATATGTTACAGAAGCAGGCATATGTCTGACATGATGGACGGAAATAACTGTGTGGAATGTCAAGATGGCTTTAGGGCTTGTTCTTTAGTTTTTTTCTCAGACTGGTGCCAATAACCCAAATATTTTTTAACCAAAAGCTTTGAAAAATTTGAGACAATGTTGTGCAGTCACACGATGCACTATACTGTGGATGCGTTATTAGATATAATGTATCATTAGTCAGCACAAAATATTTTGCTTCATTTTGACTTATTTTCACGACAAAAACAAACGTGGTACATTGGGTGACGAAATCTAAAAACAACCATTCAGTACATTGCTACAAAAAATTAAGCTACAAATTATGACATATAAGTGTCAAAACTGTGGAGCAAAATTTTTATATGAGCATTAGGTAGAAAAAAATTTTTTCGAAATCACTGCAAAAATAAGGGACAAATCCCCGTAAGTGATGGCAATAATACTCGAGACAAACTCATCTCTGCTGTAATGTTCCAACAGTTTCACGTACACCCGTCCACTTGATTGTGTAATTACACCCGGGGTTACAACTTTGATTGGCGCAGGAGGCGTGCGGATTTCTTTGTTCTCTAGCTGATTGGTACCTGCATTGGCAGGCCGTTGTTTGCTCTACTGGCAGGAACTGGGTTAATGGCTTGGTATTGTGGATTTGTTGCTACATTTCACTGGGTTAGCGCACACGCGTGTGCTCGCACGTGAATTCCCTGGAGTAATTCTTGACCGAAGAATTTTTTGTCCCGTAGTTTGTGTTGTTTAGAAGTGAAATTAGCGTCAAGTGATTTGTTATATTAGTGAACAGTTATTTAATAGACCATATTCTTCCAAACTGAAGATAACATTAAAAATAAATAAATATGATATTAAACACAAACGTAAGATAAATCAGGAGATATCCAAATGTATGAAATTGTTGGGATAATTTCATTAACGACAGAAATTACTTAAAATACCATTGCAGTTCAGAATTTTTTTAAACTATTTAAGTGTTACACAACATATAATTTAACAGTGAACCACACAGAAGACTTAAATTCCAGTTAACAAAAAGAATACCACTTTCATTGTAAACTGCAGACTAATTTAATATTGAATATTTTTCAGACGTAAGTAAATTACTCTGTAGGTACACAACACATTCCCAAAATTGTTTTTTAAAGAATTTAAGTCACATATCATGTAAATAAATAAATCAATGAAGCAGACAAAATTTAAAAAAGTGGTAGCTACATAAATAATGTTTATCTGAAGGAAACGAGCTATTCCCTTACACGTCTGCAACGTCATAAGTGAAGTGAAGAGTTTTTATTCAGCAACTAATATCTAGGTCTTAAGCGCTGCGAGGGGTGACTTTATGTGAGCATGGAGTAGTGGTTAATGAGGGGGCAGGGAAAACGGGAAATCCCCGAGAAAACCAGCAGGCCAACGGCATTGTCCGGCACGATTCCACATACAAACATCGGAGGGACGACCCCGTCAGAAATCGAACCCTTGTCATCTTGGGGAGAGACGAGTGCTATATCCAATGCGCCAACCGCGGCCTCTAAATTCAAGAGAAAAGTTCGGTTATCCAGAATATAATTTCATATAAACACGCCTAATTAATGAGCGTAATTATTTAATTTTCACTTCATATACTTACAAAAATGTAATTAAAGTTGCATGCAAATAATATTAAATAAATAAAACCCGTGCAAGATAGTCAATTACTCTTGCTTTATAAAATCAGAAACACAAGAGTGTACAGAAATATATATTTTAAACACGTAATAAAACAATATTAGTGTACTGTATAGGCTACTACGAAATATTTTTGTAAGGATGACAAATTTTTTGTAAGATAAAATGTAGTAAAAGTGTCGTTTACGAAAAAATGTAACATTTACACTACTTTAACTTGGGCATAAAAAGATATAAATGGTTTACTCCATGCGTAATTATTCATAGCAATATTATTTAAAAGAATTTACCTTTAAGTAAAATAAATGTTACCTACTTTCTCACAATAATAAAATTGAAGTTATTAGTGACAGACGCTGCTGGTATTTTTATATTATAATGGGTAAATTTCATTACGTAAATTAAGCTCGCTTATTCCTTCACCCGAAAGTCTAACAAAATAATAGTGAATTTAACTTGATATTTAAAAATGATAGTTATCGAATAAGAGTTAGTTCATTTAACGAGTGTGGGATAATTTTTTCCCCGATTCTTTTAAACTTAAATATTAATAAAAATAACAATTTAGAGAGATTAAATCAGTATCTGGGAAACATACGCTATGAATGTATCAGCAAACCGAATAGCAGCGTCTAAATAAAGACTGCACGTTCGGTCCTACAAGATTAGTCGCCGCGGTCGCGAAGGAACAAGACATCACCGCATGAACAGTACCGACCGTAGTTACCGACCACAGTTACCGAACTTCACTTCAGGAAAACACTAACTTCACCATATACACGTAAGCATTAAGTAGACACCGGCAGCTATTAACCATAGTTTTCCTTCTTTCACGTTTCCACACACATTTAAATCCACGCTCTCTTGTTCCTACAGATTTTTTTTTGCGATAATTATTAGAGGTACGTAAATTTCGCAGATACATTCCAGGCCAGGTTGAACGCCAATTATATATACTTCATTGTCATGTCTGTGACTTGCTGGCGGCTGTTACGAAACGCGTTTGACTAACTGCAAGCCAGTAGTAGGTAAGGAAATAATGCGGTGTGTTATCGCTTGCTACCTGCTTGTACGGTTATAAGCCAACAGATAATCGATTGTGGCCAGTGGGTGTATAAGACTGACAAGTCTAGGCTGCTGCCAGATGAATCCGCGAAATTGACGTACCTCTAATAATTATTTATTTAAGCTTAAACGAGAGTAGATATCAAAAACCTGTCTGGCAGTTTTGTTAAAAATTATATTTTGCCGTGATAGCTAATTTTTTTTTTTCAAAGACGGAAATTATACGATTTCGACTGAGAAAAAAAAGTAAATTAACCAGAATTTTTTTAAATTACATAATTAACTAAAACCATAGTATTCACTGTCTTGAATAATGACTCCAACATGAAGAAGACGATTTTAAACAAAATTGCCACACAGGTTTTTGACATCTGCACTCGTTTAGGCGTAAAAAATTACTATCGCTAAAAAGCAGTAACTAAAGAGCACTGCTTGGATGTATTACATCCGTACTGAACTTGCATTCAATTTTTACCCATCTTCCCACCGCCGCATTGTATTATTCACACGGTTGAATTAATTTCATAAAAATTGTTCCACGGATAAGTTAAATTAGCAGAAAAAAAATTAGTTCTGGCCACCATTTTGAAAATATTACAGAAACATCAACAAAATTCATAACAGTCAGATGATCTTACTTAGTAATAGATGGGTATAGAATTTTAAGACATGTACAGAAATTATTCCTTTAGCTATCTCCTGTGATCGAAGAGGTGTACGTGAGCGTAATTTTGATCATGTGAATATAATTACAAAAATGCGCATACAAATGATCACCATACAGGAAATATGAACAAAATATATTAAACAAAGTTAAAGTCATCTTACTAACTACTAAATATGTCCAAAGTTGATACCTACTTCTAGCGCTAGTGGCGATGTCACTGATGTTGAGATGGTGCTCTCGAGTGGGAGTTAGCTCTGCAGAGTAGACAAAGACCAGAAGAAGCACAACGTCACAAATGCGCGTCCACCAACTTCTTAAGTAGTTGATATTTACATGTATTTTACGCATGTATTTTCGGCATTGTAGAGATGATGGTATATCGCGCAAATTTTTTGCACCAACATAGCCTTGAAACCACTGACACACCGTAGCTGTCTGCAGACCAATAACAGGCATAAAATATTACAACAGCGAGATTCTTATTGGCTTAGTCAAATTGGGGCAACAACTCCACGTACAAGCGAAAGCCAGTTATCTTTTCATAAGCTGAGCGTATGTTGAAGTCTAGCAAATAGTCAAGTTTTCCCGCGATAAACCATCATCTCTAGGCATTAGGAAGAAATTACTTTTTTAATGATTTTTTTGTCTATCTTTCATGAATATGAGCGACGTTGCCATGTTATTGCGTACTTTATCAGGCCGAAAACTGCTTGTTTAGGTTCCTCGTTGTTGGGGATTGTTTACATCACTTAATTACCATACTGGCAACGGGCTATTAACGAAAGGAAATTTAATGCGCCGTGTTGTCAGCCCTGGCATTGCAACGAGTTTATTTTACGAGAAATATTCATGTTACTTGTATCTACCACCTCGTCATATTTCAGGGGTATTTGGAAATGATGGTGTCTAGCGAAAATATTTTGTGCTTGAAAACGCTGTAGTTTCTTGCTACATGCATGATTCGGTGATATACTTCTGACACACCGTAGTTGTCTGCAGACCAATAACAAACATTAAACATTACAATATAGGCATTTTTAATGTCTCTGTCAAATGGAGTAACAGCTCCAACAACAAGCTAAAGCCAGCAGTCTTCTGATAATCTGAACGTGTGTTGAAATCCAGCAAACAGTCAAGGTTTCCCTCGATAAATAATCATATATATAATTATTGTAACATGATACGTTTATTTATGTCAGTTATGTCCGAGGCATTAAACGCACCATCTGCCAGTAAAAATGGCCGTTCCTGACCATCAATGGAATTGTATTTACATGATATTTTGAGATGGTGAAAAATCGCGAGAATGTTTTCTGCCAATCAGTGTAGCTTCCTGCGTCATGTATTATTAACCGGCGGTTATGTGTCACAGTATAGCTGTTTACAGACGTCCAGTAGTAGTGCACCAGAGTTATCATTGGCCCGGTCAATTAGGGACTCGCCAGTAATGAAATAAAAACCTCAGAAATGAATACATTACATTATAGCCTAGCAAACAATAAACTTTTCACGCAATAATTCACCTTCTCTAATCATTAGGGCCCGGTAGTTTACGCGAAAAGATTTTTGCCCCAATAGTGATCTTACGTGCACACCTGCAGCTCAACTTCTGGCTATTGGCAGAGGGTTTTTGTGCAGAGTCGTTATTAATTTGACTGTTCCAATCAGTACACGATAACTGTAACACATCACGTCTGTGATTTGCAGGTTTAACCTCCAGACGCTGGGTGTTACGGCTTCCAATCACTGACCACAAGGCAGAGATGCAGGTGCGAACGTAAGGCACTGAAGCAAAGTGCTGCAAAAATCTTTTCGCGAAAACTATCGGGCCCTACCAATGATATTATATTAATCCGCAACTGGCAGAGTATATATAGCATACTCCTCCCTCCAAGGCGATTTTTGTTGAATCCCGTCGCTTTTCCACAGCAAACGTGGCAGACGCCTATCATGTTCGCTCCCTGTCAGAGAATCTGGCGTTGCTGTGCGATGTCCTTCAACTGCCTCCCATGCGCAACGTATTCTCTTTAGCGAAAATACCCCAATACGTTATTTATGATCATAGAACCCTATTTTAGGCACCAGTTGTAATGAGTGTGGTTTTCACACTAACTTGATGACAATTACGAGCGACTTTAATTATAATTTTTAGCCTCATGCCTGTGACATTAATTTCTACAAGTATCCCACAAAATTCTTCAACTCAACAAACCAAATGTTGAATTAAAATAGGAGCGCTGTAAGTTGTTCTGTTATGCCCTTCTAAGCTAGCACACAACAATAAAATAATTCAAACACCAAAACATCTTGCAGAGTGGAAACATGGAACCTTCCTGACGATAAAATCCATTAATCTGTGCTTTAAATATATTTTTTACTGTCTTGACGGCTGTGGAGGAAGAAATGAGGTCTGAATGAATCATTACTTCACAATAAACAAACCCTCGTCGGTCAACACCAATATTGTTTTCAAATCCCATATTATAGTAGATATTGTGAAATAATTACACCAATGTCTTGGAGGCTGTTTGTGTGTTTATGTTATGAAGTCAATTTCATCAAAACGTTTTATATATTAGGTTTGTTATTGAGCTAAGTAACATTTACTTTCGTTAATACCTAGCCGAAATTATTGCTAGTAAGAAATAAGGATACGCAGTATAATTTTTTTCATACGTGTTACGATATCTGCTCTTGTTTAGGATATAAAAATAATATCAATAAAACCTACGTAAATAGAAATCTGAGACTTTAATAACCGCTAGATTAGAGCGTTTACCGAGCTAATCGTCTCAATGTAATTCCCTGGCGGGAGTGACAATTGCGTACACTTGCATTGTCGGAGACAGACGAGGCGTGGCGTCGCATCTGCTGTCAATGATCCAGCGTGGCATGAGGTCGCCTGAGTCCGCTCGGTCGGAAAGTCGGGGGCTCCTGGCCCAAACCACACTCTCCTTCCTGCCCACCCTGCTGCGGCAACATGCAAAGTGGATTAGCTCCGAGAACCCGGCGCCTTTCATCCCCCTGGCAAAGCCCGACCACCCCGGGGGTTCTGCCCCCCTCACATTCCTCCCTACTTTCCTGGTCGACTGTATACACCTGAGGAAAATCATGTTAGTGTTGGGGGTTAGCGCGAGCGCAGTTGTTGAGGAAGGGGGGTTGGCGAAGGGGTGGACGATGTTTGTCTGGAGGGGATGGGGGTGGGGGGGGGGCGCATTTGTGTGTGTGTGTGTGTGTGTGTGTGTGTGTGTGTGTGTGTGTGTGTAGCGACGGGACCCAACTGCAAACAAGCCATCTGGGTGGATCAGCAACACTCTCGCACCAACTGCCCGCAGGTCGTCCCGACGCACTGACGGCGTCAATGGAGTCAACGCTCGAAATTTTCCGCCCGCCTCACACTGGTAATTTACTGCTTTGCTGCGTCGTCGCTACTGTTCAAACTTCGTTCTGCTTGCCAACGCCACTAAACACTGGTAGTAGCTGTTGTGTATACGTTTTCCAAGATACTAGTAGCTGCTAATGTTACGATCAAAATCGTCTACTTGTCGGGGATTTGTACGAACTATTAATACAGGGACTTTCAATAGTAGTAACATACTCATGTATACAAGCCAAATTACACACACGAATGAAAAAATAATGCAATTTTATAGATTTCGGCATACATATTTACTACCCATATATGAAACTCACTCTCGCTTTTTCATTTGAAATTAAAAGAGTGAGAGCATTTTTAAAAATAATATATTAGTAATACAATATTTTGTATAATATATGTATATACACACACATAACTCATTTGCCGTAAGCGGGGATGACTTCGTGGACATTACAAAATTATATTTCACATGCATGGTAGCTCTGAATAAAGAAATTTACTTGATATAAATTCCGAATAATAAATATCCACGTGACATTTTCTCAATTTTACTCATAGTTGAAAATTATGGAAAATAAAGATAGTATAAAAGTGTCCCAAAGTCACCCCCACTTACGGTGTATAATAGTTTAAAATCGCTGCATTTTTTTTTAGAGTTCTGAGATAGGTATTGACAAGATTTTAGTGACACAGTGACTGTGTTAAGAATGTTAAAAAATGCTTGTAAAAGGTAGTGTTGTAATGGCATTTAAGTTCACATAATGCTCTCATCTGCAATAAAGAAGACTCAGAAGATATCAGTTTCCTACGCGGAAGCAGGTATACATGCGTACTGTTACAGGGTAAGATGTGCAATGTAGTTTCTAGTGGTGCACGAGCGGATTTCGGAATGTGTGCTTTAGAGTAACATCTTCTCCCGTTAAGACCGAAGACTGTGGCGTGCGTGTTAGGCGGTTGTGGCGCGCGAGGCCGGAGAAAACTCGTTATCACCAGGCAATGTTCGCCTACGAATGGTGCCTTTTACTGCGGTGCGAGCCTTCTGGCGGTGTTGCGGCTCGCTTGGGGTTTCTCGGGGTTGCTCTGGGTGGAGGGAGTCGAATGGGGGAGAAAAATACTCTGGCGGAAAACAAAAGCCGGCGAGCAGCGGCCGCATCATTGGGAGTTTCTGGCCTTTCGCGGATGGAACGTGCGTGGACGCGTTCGTGTAACATCCCTCCTACTTTCCCTCTTTCTGCTCCTCATCTCTGGTCAGTGTTTTTTTCCCACCACCCTCCTGACCACGCCACTCACTTTACCCAGCGTCCGTCAACCCCCCCTTGGGCATCTCTCAGGAGATCACAGCTATACAACTTGATTTCGTGGAAGGTAAAGTCCTGTCCATGCTCTTCCCAACCTCCCCCTCACCCCCGCAGACTTGCTGAATTATTTCTGCACGCCGGCTTCCATCCCCTCTCCCAGTTCCGCGCCTTTTCTCTACCCGCGTCTCCAGTCCTCTCCTGAATTACGCTATGAATACTGCAAAGCAGCGCTCTTCTTTATGCAGACGCGCGGGGGTGGGTGCAGCATCCAATTTCCTCCCATGACCGCAATGACACGCAGTTAAAACCCGTATTCCCGCCTGGCCGTATAATCTCTTCCCCTAGTCACGCTGAGCGCCGCAAACCGCCCGGTGGTCAGTGGACAGCTAACTAACTTTCACTTTCACGTCTCTCATGATTTAGAACCCCCCCCCCCCACCCCCTGTACAAACTCTGAACTCCTTTTTTAATTCGCCTGACGTCATTTTTACCGTATAAACGTCGGATATTTTTCACCTCGAATTCCACTCTTCTTATATTATCACCGTGCCAATCAGTTTGAATTTATAATTGCATTCATACACTTTTAACTTGATTGTGGAGTGACTTGGTTATTGCCTACTAGCCGTTTAATACTGTAACTGCAGCGCAAGTCTTAAAAAAACTGCCCGTGTTTAAATGCAGCACATTCAATAACATTACTGATATTCGTTGAACATTACGTAAATATTTTGCTATAACCGATGTTTATTTAAATGTCAATTTAAAATTAAAATTCGCATAAAATGATATTTACTTTGCTTTTTAATTTTATTGTAATTGAATCGTGACGGTTAAAAAAAAAGCAGCACGTGTGAAATATACTGCGTTATTATTTAACGTAAAGCAATATAGATGTGTTTATTTGGAGTTACGAAAACAATGTTCCATTAATGGTGAGATACAACCTTCATACAACCTTGGGCGAGTGATATACACAACACGTATTTATCTGCAGGCTGAGACATTGCCTTCTAGGATTATATTTTTTAAAGAAATTATTATTACTCTTCGCCATTATCTGCATTTACGTCTTATTAACAACTGTAATTTGGACTATTCGTTGCTAGTGAAAGGACAAACATACTGTATTTCTTCAACTAGACAAACACTAATAACATAAATACCTTACCTGAGGATTACATTTACGGCATGGACACAAAGGCGAATTAGGAAATACGCAGATACCTGTTTGGTGTTGGATGTAGAATAAAAGAAAATTTAACTTTATTTTAAAAATAAATAGAAAAATAACATAAAATAATCTTACCATAAACATTTTTTTCAGCCAAGTAATACAAAAGAAAAGGCAATTTAGAGAGTTTATATATATATATATATATATATATATATATATATATATATATATAGCTCACGAAAGAATGTCTCAAATTACAAAGTTACGACTGAAATAGAAACTGTATCAAACATTAATTTATTTTATATTTATTCTATAATTTTTACAAAAAGGTTTCATATTTGTGTACATGTATTACATTAAAATTAGGTTCAATGTGATATTGACATTACCAATTTACTGCGAATTTCATTTCTAGAGTGAAATGTAAACAAATAATGGTAGTAGATCAAATAACGAGCTGAAAACATTGTTTATGTTGTTGATTTTTTCGCAAACAATTTTTAATTTTCTGTAATAAATTCTACTGATTTTATGGCCTTTATCTTTTGAATCAGAATATCTGTGATTCAAAATTATTCATCCAAAATTACACATTACCTAGGTAAAATAAAAGTTGTCAGAAATAGTTTATTGAAATCTTTTACTTTCGGAATTCATGTTTCGGGTCTTAGCATGTATATTCCCTTAAATTCTAGATGTTTAAACTTAGAACATGTGGTAGAATCTCTGAAAATACATATAGTAATTTATGTATTTGTACTTATAGGTTACACACAGAAAAACTTAGTGTAAAGCAGAGGGATTCAACGCGGTCAGGCTTGTTAACATTTAGGTAATTAGTGACGGAAACAATGGCCAAGCAATTCAGAAAAAGGAATAGAAGACGCCATGACGGTTATGTGTAAAATTACGATACCGACAATCGGTATGAAATAATTTCGAAAAAGGTGAACTTTCTAATACACTTTTATATTACACACGAACACATGTATGTATTTTACAAAGAAGGATATATGATTTAGATGTGGCCTTTGTACATAAAGTGAGACATTAACAGTATTTTAGCCTGACTAATGTTAAGAATGGGGTTTCTGAGAACTAAGAGACTCTGGAATACGTGTGGAAATGGAAGGGAGGTGTCAGTGAAGATTGGAACCTCCCCATTGTGCGAATAGGGAGAGGGTTATGGACATATGGCATTGTAATACTATAACAGTATTGTTGTGCCTTTATGAAATAAGAATACATTCAAGACAGTTATTAAGTCACTATGCGGTAAGGGCTGGAATGTTATTAAACACGCGTTCTTTAGTGCTAGGAACATATTACGATTAATATTCACGTAACGAAACTCTTCAATTTTCACTATAAGATCCATACAATTAGATTCATTAAAATTTCCCATCTGACAGAGTTACCAAGTTGTCACATCCTCACTACCATTCTTAGATCTTTATTAGTATCCTTTCGGAGGAAGAAAGCAATTTTTTCTACGGATTTTCACTAATATAAGCAATAGTAGTCAAGCAAAGCCAACTGTGTACAATGTAAGAAACTATTCCCTCGGCCTTGTCAAAGCATAAAGTACTATAGAAAATGTGTAGGCCCAATGAAATGCATAAGTTCCATTATTCCCATATGGCGGGTAATTATTCGCCCTTAAAATAGCCACTGACTTGTAAGGGTTAGATTACCATTTTAATCTATGTTGCAGAGGCAGATGTCTTTTCGCGGTTACAGCGATTGTATCTAGACGTTACTGTGCATATTGACGGTGACTTGACCTGGGGGTCGATATGGAACAGACAGATCACGTCGATAGCGTCACATGCCTCTATACAGGATGTTACTGAACAAACCGACAAACTCCGGCAAGCAATTTCTTATGAAATAACAAGCACAAATTATGCTTTACATTTTTCGCCTGAACTCAATATTAAGGGAGTAATAAGTATTTCAATATAAAAAATATATAATTGTATTTCCCCAAAATATCGGGAACTAAATGACATAAAATAACAATAATTTCAGCATTGATTCATATTGTTGGGACCTTCAAATCAACAGCAAATACAACATGGTACCTTCCACCCTTATGAAAATAATAGAGGTAGCTAACCTCTAATTGCATATAACTTTTTTACCATCATTTTAGAACATTTGAAGATGGTTAATTGATAAATGAGACCTATGTAACAAAAAATGTCATTTTGTTGCAACTGTCTAGGACGTACCGTTTGTGCTCAAACACACTTGAATAATTCGCGCAAACATACAGACCCTAGATCACAGCCTAGATCACAGGCAATCCTGCGAATATCCGTGTGATGTGTTCAGTGTACAGACTGTGGTGGACATTCACTGTAAACAAGTACAATACTGTTAAAATCACATATTAGTTTGTTTCTAGCATTGTGCGTACATATCGTAGCAGTTGTGAACGAATAAGGTAGGTCCCAGGTAGCTGATACATGTGTAAATGGTATTGTGTTCGTCATGCTGATCATAAACCAAACACGGATAACTTAGCGAGGTAATACTTGAAAAATCAAATAATAGTACAGTGTCGGTATCAATGATGACAGCTACAAACGCCACAGCGGTCTAATGGTTACGATGCTTGTCTCCCTACAAGGCGATAGGGTTTAGATTACCGCCGGGTGTCACACCAATTTTCACATGTGGGAATCGTGCCGGTACGATGACGTTGGCCGATGGTTTTTATCGCGGATCTCCTATTTTCCTTACCCTCCATTCCAGTGCAACTCAATGTTCACACCATGTAGCCCCTCTTTGCCTATCAAAATCTTAAATGTTACGAACCGTCCGAATCTCGTCATTCTTTCTGTCAGTATTCCTGCTAGAAATACTTTTTGCTTTTTTGCTGATTCTAAAGTCATAAAACGCTTTTACGTTTGTTGTTTTTTTTTGTGGTTGTTTAAGTCTTTATTTGTTTAATTTCAATACTTGTTAACAGTTCAGTGGTATGCATTGCTATCACGTAATGCTTTCTTTTTTAAATGCCTCTCACCCACGGTCGCAACCCGTACAACTACTTCTGCATGTGTACTGCAAGTAGCCTACACGGCTTGACTCACTTTGTATGTTACGCATGCATGCTACTTCTTTATGGAATTTGGCCAAGACTGTTTATGTTTTATATTTGCAAGCAAACCTATGATACAAATTAAGAGACTATCATGACCTACAACATTTTAAAATGTGTAACATGCTCGATTTAATGCTGCATCGTGTGGGGATCCTATACGTGTATCAAAATCAAAAACATTTAAAATCCTGACTATTGTGAGATGATATGCTTTAGAGAAACAACATATATACCGACACTGTACTAGTATTTTTCTTTTTCAAGTGTTACCTCACTCAGTTATTCGTACGTTTGGTTTGTTATCAGCATGGCGAACACAATTATTTACACGTGTTTCAGCTACCTGGAACCGACCATTTTCGTTCACAACAGCTATTATATGTACGCACAATGCTAGAAACAAACAAATCTGTGATTTTAACAGTATTGTAGCCTACTTGTTGTTTACAGTGAATGTCCACCATAGTCTGCATGCTGAACACATCACACGGATGTTCGCAGGATTGCCTATGATCTATGCTGTGATCTAAGTTCTGTATGTCTGCGCGAGTTATTCAAGTGTGTTTGATCATTAATTAGATGTTAGCCACCCGTATTATTTTCATAAGGGTGGAAGGTACCAAGTTGTATTTGCTGTTGATTTGAAGGTCCCAACAACATTAAGTAATGCTGAAAATAATGTTATTTTATGTTGTTTAGTTTCCGATATTTTGGGGAAATACGATTATAAATTTTTATATTGAAAGACTTATTACTCCCTTAATATTAAGTTTAGGCGAAAAATGCAAAATATAATTTGTGTTTGTATTTTTCATAAGGAATCGCCTGCCGGAGTTTGTCGGTGTTGTTAAGTAACATCCTGTATATACCCGCGTGTGCCAACTCGTATCCCCATTTCGGGCCGTGGGAGTGGGGAATTCTGCTGTCGCATTGTATCCAATGTTTAATACTTATGAATTTTGGTTGGGTTAGCATGGTTTAGAAACTTAGGCGGCCTGCTTGTCACGGCTATGTGTCTTATTCTTATGTTTGACCTACGTGTAATACATTAGTCATACCAGTATGACGTTACAATTTTTCATATGTGCATGGCTGAATATACTGGCACCATTGATAATCGATTAGTATGGATTTTTATTGTAGTTCGCCGTTACTCTTCGACGGGATTCGTGTGATAGAAAGGCTTCGTAACCAGTTTGAATCTAAACAACATACACTGTTAATATCCTTCCTTGCTCGTAAAGAATGCGCCTTAAATTTCCATGCGCGTCGGGCACGGAACTTCCATCTTACTCGATTGTTCTGATATGAACATACATCTAGAAGGACTTAAGTCTAACCTAGAGCCATGTCGAGATCCAAAGATACAGATTTACATGTTAAAAATTACATAGACTATAAATTGGGATGAGTACCTGTCGACCATACGCAGACTGGGTATTCATAAATTCACCCTAAATATTTCGGGAGGTAATTCGTCTTAAAAAAAAATTGTGACGTATCTGTATTGCAACCAATAAAATAGCTCATCTCGCATGTGGGATAAACGTTAAAGTTTGTCAAAACAGCGTTGACTTAAACCACGGTATTTTTAAAGTATTATTTGCTGTTATCGATATCCAAACCGTAATGAAATATCAGTGTTCAAATCGTCCGTCTACGTGCATAAATTGAAGCAGCCACTCTTTAACTGTCTTAAAATGTTTTTGCCTTTATGGACCAACAACATTATCGAAGAGGAGATGAACAACCTTAGGGCAGGAGTACCAACCACAGAGATGTTGGCATTTTGATCTGACGTCCGTAGGCTGCCACCGTTCTTGAGTGTTGTAATGAGGTCCTGCAATGAAGCAGTGCCGGAATGATGTTGCAGGGGAAAAGTGAGTTCCCAGAAAAAGAAAACCCGCCGACCAGCGACATCATCCGGCACGATTCCTACGTGCGAATATCTGAGATCGCCCGGCGAGGATCGAGCCCGGATCTCCGTGGTTGGAAGCAAGCCGTTTGACCGCTCAGCCATAGCGGCCTCTTGCCTGCAAGTGATACAGCCACCTTGTGGTCGTCAAGTCCAGTAAACCGTACCGATAAAATAGTGATTTTGATGGAAGAGGCCAACACACGCTATTTGCTTTAAGGGTGTTCAAGTGCGTTTAATATATAACATTTTATATTTTTACGAAATAATATTAGGTGTGTATACAGTACTTGTGCGTACATTTCACTCTTACGAAACAATTATAACTAGCACATTTTTCTCGTAATAATGCGTCAAAGTCAAAATTTGCATGTTAAGCTACCCCATGTAAATAGAGAAAGCCAGTTCATTCACTTAAACGAAATAATTCACACTGAAATAACATGCCATGGGCTACGTAACCTAATATTAGACCAACTCACAGTGAACAACTTTAGTATTTAAATAATTTTTTGAATTGGCAACTTTTTCTTGTATTATTGCGATTTTTTTAAATTCAAATTATTACGTTGTTAGGTTACGTAGTCAATGCCACGTTATTCCACTATGAATTATTTAACGTTCGTTTTCACTATTTGCATGTCAGCGTAACATGCAAATATTTATTTCGAACCACCCTTATGAGAAAATCATGCGAGCTAAAACCGTTTATTAAAAGGAAACTATACTCATAGGCACCGTCTACACAACTAACTGTATTGCATCAAAATATTAAATAACGATTTTATACAACATTAACACACTTTAACACTGTCGCTAAGATGTTAGCGGTGACGTATCAATGCCTAGTATGTAGGCAACTACATATGCACTGTATTTTGTACCTGTGTTTTAGTCGATGTGTTTACCACTCGCGTTTATGAAGTACTGCGTACTAAATTTTAAAGGCAACGTTAAGTTGTGGCCACTTGCCCGCAGAGCATTGATTTTTATTATTATTTTTTTGGACGTATTAGTACGATGACAGTATCAATTAATCGCAATGCATGACGATGAAATATGTTGTTGCATGCGTTTTACTAGGTCAACAATATTTTTTGTTGCTACATTGGTGGAGCGATGCATTGTCTAGGATATCTAAAACACTTATTGTACGTTGGTAGAGCGGTTTTAAAAGGGCGTGGTACATAATATAGCGTTCAGTTTAAAAACTGAAGGTTACTCGAAGCCAATTCACAAAAAAAAAAAAAAAAAAAAAACAGCACCCTTAGACAAGAGTTTTTACCAAATTTATGAGCAAAATTTTTTTGGATTAACGAATTTCTGAAGAACAATCACGGACGCTGAATTATGTGCACCATTCTGGGTAAATATTTGCTCGTATCGTTATCTAGGGTTATTATTTTGTAGCGTTTCATCATCGACTTTCAGAGCCGTTTACATTTTAAATTGTATTCTTTTTAAGAATTGATTTATCTATCACACAGTCTAAACGTACATTTTCCAGTAAGTCTTATATGTGATTTGATCCAACGCCGTTCTCCCTTAAGGGCGTTCAAGTGGGGAAAAATTCATAATTTTATATTTGTATAAAATAGTGTGAGTTTTGTAGACATTACTTAAGAGTACATTAACATCTAACGGAAAAAAATTAGCTCATCTAGTTTTCCCGTAATGCCACTTCAAAGTCAAAATTTGCATATTTTTACTTCATACAAAACTTGAAAACCAGTAAATATACTGAAATGGAAAAAATCTCATCAAAACTACACATCACCGTCTACGGCTTGAAGCATATACAAACACATTATAAAATATTTCTTTGTTTAAAATAAATTTCTAAAAGTACCAAAAAAAATTGAAATTTTGAAATTTTTTATTTAACATTAACATTTTTTGTAACGGGTTTTAAATGCTACAGGCCATAGACAGTAACGCGTAGTTTTGATATGATTTTTTTCATTTCATTATGTTAACTGGTTTTCAAGTTTTGTATAAAGTAAAAATACGCAAATTTTGACTTTGAAGCGCCATTACGGGAAAACTAGATGAGCTAATTTTTTTCCGTTAGAGGTATATGTACTCTCAAGTAATGTATACAAAACTAACACTATTTCATACAAATATAAAATTATATTTTTTCCCCACTTGAACAACCTTAAAGGCATACCAAAAATCACTTTGTCAGTTTTATTCAATTGGTTTCTACCTTGTTGGAAAATTTTTCAAACCAGAAAACTCTACAGTTACAGATAATTATGTAATTAACTAAATTATTGCTTAATAGATTTACAAGTCGAAATTGTTCAACAATTGTCTTAAATATAATAACTATCACAGCAAAAACCATCTTAAACGAACTGCCAAACGTACATGTGATATCTGCTTTCGTTTAAGCTTTTAAAAAATAATATTATTATAAATACAGCAGAAACTTGAGAGCATGACCTTAATTTACTACAATACGAATTACAAAATCCAGAAAGATAGAATATGCGTGTCCGACATACCTGGGAAATATAGGCGTTAAGGAGAGACAGACTGTGTTTGTTGTTAAGATTGTGATTAACTGACGTATTCGCATTTGTGTTTGCTAGGTACATGCCTGTACTATAGTATATGTTCCCAACTCTCTTTCTGCCTGCGTAAACAGATATATTTCACGAGTGTACACCCTTAAAGTGTTCGCATACTTAATTGCTGCGCGTATTTGTTTTACATTGAAACAAGTGTTATAAACTGCAAACTAGCAATATGTGATTTCATATAGTTATTCTTAACAATCGGAATGTTTTTTTTTTTTACAAAATCAAATTTATCGCTTATTCGCCGTGTCGTTTAATAACTTTTCTGGGAACATAGCTTATTTCTAGGATAGGTAAAAAAAAACTATTATCTGTTGATGCCACTTTGTATTTTAGTCGTATCGTATGTCGTTAGTGAAAAAATAGTTAACATGGCTAAAATGGCATTTTTAGAGCAGTGGTGCTGAGCATTCTGAAAGCAAAGAAGAAAAATACATCCAGGCTTCTGCAGTTCAGACCTTTGAATTTTATCACAAGAAGTAATAACAAACTGTCACAGGTATAATATTCATGCTATTGGACTACAACGACCGCAATCGACAGCAGGCAATAAAGTCGACCATTTATTGTTCACTACTTGTCACATCGCCTTCATGAGCAAGGTGCTCAACTGGCGCCTGTCTTCCTCTTGAGAACTTCTCTTAAGAGGACCCGGGTTCTATTATCGGTCCAGTCATCCTCATATCGGTTTTGCAATGCTTCTGAAATATTCTACACGAATGTTGAAATAGTTTTTCACTGCAGGACACGTTGTGGTATTTCTTATCTTCTTGTATACCACACATGAATTTCTCTCCAGGCCTTTGACTTGCTTTTATTTACTTAACTTTCTCTCATATATTTATGTTGTATTATTAAAAATTATGAAATCCTTTCATGATCTGGCTATTATGAGAGTATAATGTTTTATTTATTTTACTTGAATTCGCTATTTGGTGATTCTTGAGCCCTTTACTGCTATTTATCATAAAATCAAACACATAGTTGGTAAGCGTGGATTTTTAGACGTCCAAGTCATCGATACTTGTAATGCGCCTAGTAATTTTGGTACGATATTGGTATTGCTGTAGCCTTAAACGAAAATAAAAATAAATGAATTTCTAGTACAGCGGGGCAGACATATAAAGATTTTGGAAGTAAACATTTGTAATGACAAATTATTTTTGCTAAAGGATGCCTTTTTCTTGCATTTTGGACGTGTTTCCTTATTTCACATATTTAATTTTGTCACTACTGCTAAAGTTGATTAATTTGTTAGTACAGTTATTTTTAACGATTCTTGGAACGAGACAAGTTATAGACAAAATAAATATTTTGGACGTACGCCATTGCAGGAAATTGTGTGTCGTAGTAAACCAGAGAATATACACAAACAGACACATGTTAGCGTTTCTGTTGTGTCTTCTACAGCCGGCCTTTTCGCTGTTCGATTCGTTTTGTTAGTTTGTTGTAATTATTTTATGTCAGTTGTTTCGAATTTGCTGACGGAATTCCGTTTATGGAATAATCTGAGTTATTTATTTATATTTTCTTGGTTTGTTTTTGGTGCCTTGGTGCTCGTTTGTGTTCATTATTATTTTTGTAATTCACTGACAAGAATTCCTTGTGGAACTGTACAGGGCAAACAAAGTCATAATGTTTGTTTACTTGTCTGCTTGTGTGTGTTCTCTATTTTTCTTACACCATCATTTGCTGCAATGGCGTATGTACAAAATACTACTTTAGTTCGTCAGTACAGTGTTGAAATTTTTCTGTGTCTGCAAGGAAAAATAGACTATGAGTGGTTTGGACTATGGTTTACAGATTATAAATGCTTATGGCTGCAGTACCTATCTCTGATTTAACTTGAAAGATTTAATTTACTTAGTTACTTTACCAAATAAGTAATTGTAAGTACATGGGGTATCGTTTTTTACGGTATCGAATAATATTTTATTGACAACATTAATTTTTTGGCTTGTTAAAATTGCTTATCTACTTATTTTTCTGTATTTTATTAGTTTTGCATTTAAATTAATATAATAATAATAATAATATTGAAATGAGCAACAATGCAATACCACATAATTTAAATTATGGCTGTGTGTTTCGTATATTAAATTTGGTCTGACACTTAAAGGTTTTTGGCCAACTTTACTTGTTTTCAAGTTTTGCGGTAATCACTTTGTGATTTGGCTACATTCCGTTTTTATTCAGAATAAACATTGTTATTATATGGTAGGTAGAAGAGATCAGTTTATTTTCATGAGATAAAGTACATATTGTAAATTGTTCGAAAACACAAAAAATAGTATAATCGTAGGTTTTTTTGCAGTAGTAAGATTCGCGTTATTTTATATTCTGTTCAGAAAGTACTCTCGTGATTATGTGTACATTTTTTACTGCATAAATAATGAAATCCACATACAGTGTTTACAAAATATGTGTAAATAATATGTATTAAACAGACAATAAAAAATTTTACACAGCAAACAGTATGAATTGTAATTTATCCCCACAAGTTTTTGTTCAAGTATATGAATGAAATACCGTACCTATTCATTAAAAACGATTAGTGGTATTAAATAATGAAGTATTTAGGCCCCACAAACTGTTTATGTTTGTTCTAACACAGACTTGTATCCCAGTAATTATTCGATTCTTAAGCATTAATCTATAGGGATCAGTTTGTAGTAAAGGGAAACAAATAGGCTTAACCACTTATCGAAAATTACAACCTTTTAGGAAATATGAATTATTCCAACACCTGGAACTGGACCACGAAGTCAGTTTCTCCAACCACAAACAAACCGCCAGCCGCCGGGAAATATACAACGCCGTGGTGAGAATGTTAAACAGTATCGAGCATAAGCCATTCCCGGTAGCACAGCGTGTTGCTTTGTGCGTCAGCCGCTGCTGAGGGCAACAACACCAGCTGATAAACAGACGACCGCTTTTGTGCGTGCTGGTGTTTCAGGGAACGTCCGTCCATAACCGGTCAGCCACTGGGAGGGCCCTGCCCTAGCAGCCCGTCCCCTCGGGCGAAATTACTCATCAGCCACGCGCGCGTAATTATTACCGTAGCTCACGGCAGGATTTGTTGGCAGGAGGGGGTTGGGCGAGAGGGTGGCCGCTTTCTGCTGCTGATAACGTATGCAAATTATATTTTCCTACTCTCTCCCGTACGGCACGCCCTCCCAAACATAGAGAGCATTCCGCTGTACTACCGGAATAAGCCCGGGCCGGCGTTGCATTAGAGCGTGTTGGGTATCATACTGAGAGACGAGGGAGAGAGATGACACGGAGGAGGAGAGGATAAACGGCGAGTAAAAAACAGCGGGAGGTAAAAGGAAGGAACGTGCAGGCGGAGGGCATGTCTTCTTGCCTCGCAGAAACGGCGCATTAGGTCTGCAGCCATAATTCGCCCAAATTACCACTAATTAACAACCTTAACGCGGGATCAAAGACGCAACCGCCCCTCCTCATTTCACGCCGAAATCCTTTCTCCCCCCCTTTTCCCTCCTCCTGGACCCGGATGCTGTGAGCAGGGTTAATTCTCCCGCGCCGAACCTCCTCTACTGCGCGGCCTTAATTCGGTCTCCCCGCTAAATCAAGGAGCGTGCCGACGCGACGTCGAGGGTTAATGTTGAAGAGGGTGGAAGGTTTTTTCACGGTGTGCGCGAGACGAGAGTAAAGGGAGCTGGAAGGTTTGTAGCCGCCGCAGAAGGTGTTGTTGCATAAAACGCCAGGGCGACGAGACTCCGACCCGATGGCCTGGGGCCTGGTTGCTTCGTCCTTTTGTCGGTGTCGCAGGGTCGGCCGTAAACACCGCCACTGTCTACCTCAGGCCACCACGAAGGCGCCTTGTAGCTTGAACACGACGACGGGATGAGGCAGGGGAGGAAATTATATTACGTTACCAGAGCATTAATGTTACCGTGCGCCCAGGCCTCAGAACAGCGTGCACACCTTCGGCAGAAAAACTTTTAGGGCTTGATGTCCGCCTGGGTGGGCATGTTTTGTGTGTTACAGGTCTGGACGTGACACTCCTCAGTCTTGCCTCTAGGTGCAGGCTACTAAAGCCCGCCGCACGCTATACTAGTTCTCTTACTAGAATGTTTACTAGTTTCTTTACTAAGTACGTTACAAGCCGATACACTAGGTGCGTTACAAGTTTCTGCTGCGCATGATACTGGATGGCTTGCTTGTTTTATAAAGATAATTTTCTCCACAACACGAGTCTGTCCAAGCGACGAAAAATTGCTGCTTTGACACTTCTCATTGCTTCAGACGCACAAAGGAGAAAAAAAGAGCTTTGTGGGCAAGAAAATGGCTGTTACGACGGAATCAGAATCGCGGCACCCTTGCTATTTGTTTGGATGATTTTGTGTAGGAACAATATGGCAATGCCTTGTATTTGTTTACATTTTGCCGACTTCCGAAATTATCATTGCTGGAACTTCATTTTGATTTTTGCAGTCAGATGGTCTTTAGCCTACTTCTTTCTTCTATGTTTCCGAAAAACCGTGCTTAAAATGTAAACTGTTCTTTCGTCCAATTCTTTCCCTCCATGTTTAAGTTTCTCAATACTCGCACTCACCAATTCTTCTATTGTTGTTTTGATGAATTCTCGTTGGCCGCTGCTTAAATATTGTAGTGCAGCTCACAACAAAAATCGGACACCGGCAATTAGGAAAATCCAGTATACAGTATGAGCTTGCAAGGCTGCTAGAAGCAGGCAAGATTTTGAGTAGAGAATCTAGTAGCCGAGCAAGTATGACTCCTAATAGTATACAATATTGTAAGGAATATTGTACCGTGTGCGGTGGGCTTAAGACACGCAGTCTTCTCGTCGATAGATAGCTTTTAAGAGGCTTATCTTGTTATGACCAAAATTTTAATATATATAAATATGTATGTATATGTGTGTGTATTGCACACACCTGTACTCATTTTTAAAAACTCTGTTAAATTATTTTAATATCCAAAAATTATAGAAAATAATTCAGATTTCGCTGTTCGCGTCGTGAGAATATAAGTCGTAATTGTGGTGGAAGACTTTGGAAAAGAGAAACATAAGTTTATAGGTCATGATGTTTACTCTATGCGGTTTGTAGGACGGTATGAATTATTAATTTCTTTGGAGTTGTAACAAATAAATTCAAATTTAAAATAAATTATTTCAATTGTTATGACGTTAATATTTATTTACTTAATAAATTATTATTAATGTCGTAAGATTTATTTATTTACACTTGTACAAAATTCAATACAAGGCCGGTTTACAATTTTCCGTGTGTTACACGTACTGTATTCTTCAAAAGTTTAAATTGAATAATCTTAAACAAGGAATAAAAAAAAGTATCTACAATTATTCTTACAGAAAAAACTAGTAGTGAACAAACTTCTAACCAAAGAGAAAACCAAATTAAAATTAGTACATACGTTGAAATTAGTGTTATACACATTATAAGTTCTGATTAATAATATAAAATTATTTTCTATTATTAGTATACAGTTGTCAACTGTCTACCATATACTGTACAAATGTAAAGAGTTGTTTATGTGTTGGGAATAAGTGATTTAAAAAGGCTGGAATGGTTTACAAATCGAGCATAATTAATACCGTAACTACAATTGGTGTTTGTGCACCATAGAATTATACTTAGTTTTGAATACAGCTGCTGGTGTGCACTGCTGGAGATTGTCGCATTTCTACCCAGTTTCGGTGTTCGCTGTCACATTTTTAATGCACATTTGTACAGATGCGTAAGCTACGCACGCTCGTACTATTTTCTAATTGTAAATACTTTCTGTGTCGAGAATGTGGGTCATGAGTGCAAAACCAAATTAAAATTACTTGAACCAGAACGTACACCTTTGCGAGCGAAAGCTACTAAGTAGAAGAAACCACCAAAATATTTAATACAAAATAATAAACAAAAGTAAAGCAGAAACAGCTGTGATATTTTCTGTATCAAGACTGTTGAGGCTGTTTGAGTGAAGACATGCTGTGGAGCACGACAGTGCAAGCACCGGCACCGGCTCAACACCCCTTACCCCCGAGGCAAGGCACGCCTATGGACAATGGCTTAGGAATGTGAAGGGAGGCGAACAATGACCATGAGGACACTGGCGGATGGGGGTTGTGACAGGCAGGCGGGCTGGTAGCAGGTTTATTTATTTATTTATTTCGTCTTTCATTTTCTTGGCGAAGTTAAGGCTAAAATGCCTTCTCTTACACTTAAGGCCTGGCTTGGAGGAGGCAGTTGTGATTCTGAATAGCGTAGAGCGCGCATGTTGCTCACAGCGCCAACGTGTAACATGGGCTGGAATAACAGGTTTCCCGGTGGGTGGAGGTGCCAGGGAGAGAGAGAGAGAGACTGACGGCTCGATGTCGTATTGTGATAATACTAGCAAAACCGGTTTGGAGCTTCACTTGTCTTGCTACACTAACATGCAAACTTGAGAGGAGTTTACTGATAAACTTCTTTACCAGGAAGAATGCCAAACGAAAACAAAAAGACGTAGAATA
>PNEQ01124151.1:53630-70660 GCA_003012365.1 Medauroidea extradentata | reverse complement strand
AATATCCTTCTGTAAACAAGATAGGATTTACTTCACTCAATATTCATTCAGAAATTCTTTAAAATCTGTTATGTTGTCAGCCGTCGCCCCCTTCCTCAACACCGCCCTTCGTAGACTACAAACGAGGAAATACTAAATTATGTAACAGATTGTAAATGTGTTGCGGCAAAAATTAAATTAAATTTATCTTTTTAAAATTATAGGTTTATTTAGTGTCAGTGTTTTGTGTTTTTTTCTTTTTTGTAGTGTAAAAGGTATGATTATTTTTTCACAATTATATTTTCAATTATGTGTTAAAATTTATTACAGTACATTCTTCCCATTGCCATTTCTTTCTTTAGAACAATATATATATATATATATATATATATATATATATATATATATTTTTTTTTTTTGTACGTGTGACACAACTTTTATCATCACTGATGCAAAAGGAATGCACGAGAAGAACTTAATTGTACACGTAAATTAAACTATTTCAATCAATTTCAAAGTAAAAACATATAATATCTCAGCCTGGCTGGCGTATAAAATTATTTCATATGTTTCATATTATATTGTTAACTAAAATAACTGATGGCTAGAGATGATGGCACGTTGCAAAAAATTTTTGTGCCAACATAGCCTCAAAAACACTGACGCAACGTAGCTGTCTACAGACCAATAATAAGCATCAAATATTCTTATTGGCTCAGTCAAATAGGGCAACAACTTTACGTACAAGCGAAAGCCAGTAATCTTCTGTTAAGCTGAACGTACGTAGAAACGCAGCAAACAGTCAAGTTTTCCCGCGACAAACCATCATCTCTACTGATGGCTAAAAAGTAACGATGCATACAATTGAAAATCATTAAAGATACTTCTTATTCGTTCATATCAATGCTCAAATTCTTATTTCGTCGTAAAATATCATAACATATTTCTTATTGTAACAATGAGTAAAAAATTTGTATTATAAATATACATAGATTGTTAAATGTTCATTTAAGTTTATGATGAGATTTTAGACATGCAAAACACATTTGTATTGAAGCGCATGGAAATTACGTGTCAACTAATAAAGTCATATTGAGATGTGTCACCGACGGAGAGACTTTTTGTCAGTTGAGAGTCAGTCGCGTAGATGCGTCGAGGATATATTTTTTTTTTTTTGCGAATGGCCTACAGCTTTCCCCCACGGCCAACAGCAGGAATCAATACTTGGAAACGAAATGCAGTAACTAGAACCGATATTCGTTAACAAGACACTCTGTTAAATTCTAGAAACGTCCAATACGTCACGAACACGTAATGTGCCGAGTTCCCGACGCAGGATTCAAGAAACCGAACCGCTCATGGCGGTGGTTACTGAAGAACTGCTAGTTGGCCTTAAGGGTGTTCAAGTATGAAACAATCATAATTTTATATCTTTATAAAATAGTGTTGGTTTTGTATACGATACTTGTGAGTACAGTTTCCTCTTACAAAACAAGTTTAGCTTTCACAAACAGTAGGAATAAATTGCACTTAAAACAGCATACATAAAACATTATGATGATATTTGTTATGGTGATGTTACAAGAATGCATGTACTACTTCTACCGTGATAGTAGAGAGAGAGAAAAATTTATAAAATAACACTACGCATATAAGAAAAAAGTAAAAAAAAACAATAACACGCCAACAACACGAATGACAGGAGACAGGAATACGTGTCAACACAGACGAAAAATAAGCAGGATCCATGCGATAACAGATGCGATGTTTCGAGAACTGAGATCTGTCCCCGTGCTCAGGTACACGTAACTAAGAGGAGTCCTCGAGTAGTCTTTTTTTTTTTACGCGAAATCACTTATCTTGTTCATATTATATTTTATATACGAAAAGAACAATCACTCGAAACTATGCATATATGTTTTCAAAATTACAGCAGACTTGTTAGAAACATGATTTTCGGTTCTCTCAAAATTGCTAAAAACCGTTTATTATTATTATTATTATTATTTTTTTTTTTTTTTTTTGACTGCTGTAACTCCGAAAGTATTACCTGAATTCGCAAAGTGCAAAGCGAGAGGCATGCGTTGGTCTTTACTTCATACTATTAAAAATAAAATGTCGTGGTCACCGCTTAAAGTCCCGTAAGGAAAAGACAAGAACGGAAACCTTGCACGCCAGTTTGGCGCGCTGCGAATAGAGGCGATATGCTTCTCGTCAAGCGTGGGACACTGGCTCTTATCGCTACGTTTCTCCCACGCGTCAAATGTGGAAATCAGACACCGCGAAGACTACACTTAACAGACTGAGAAATTCTAGCAAACGGTTTGGTTCAGTTTACAATATTTACTCGTTCCAGGAATCGTTCAAATATGATTAAGGGCGCCCTCTACTAGAATCGTGAAGAGACGCGCAGACCTTTAACAATCCTGATTGCATTCGAAAACCATTCAACATGTTGTCACGCGGTTAGGCTACGAAAAGCATTTAAGAATCTTAGTACAGGTCTATAATTTTTCCATTAACTGTTGTCGTTCCTAACAAGTATTTTTTTGAGTGTGAAAGTGACCGAATCGGGACTTTTGACGCTGATTTTTATGTAAGAGTAATCATTTTCACGATATTCTTAATATTATAGACCTGCAGAGCGACTCTTTCCCTTTCGTCGCGTAAGATAAAATGACAGTGTTGTCGCTGAAAGTCCCATAGTAAAAACGGTTCAGCGGGAACCTTGCACGCTAGTTCAGCGCTTGGCTCGTTGAGGTGACGTGACATGTGATCCGCGCTTCAAGGTCAGCCTAACAGCTCCGTCGCTTTTGAGCCTCTCACGCGCTGGTAGACGGCGCCCTTAATGCTATTTGCGTATTTACTTCTGGCAGTAGTTTTATGAACACCACCCAAGTATTGAGAAATTTTGACTAAGTAAAAAGTACCCTTTTGAACATTACATCATTCGAATACACCGGAAGAGGTAGGGTACTCAATTTCCGCCTCTAGTTTCGCTGCTGTCGGTTAAGGAGAGAATTGTGTGGCAGTTTTCTGTTTTCCAATGGATTCACTCGGAAAATTCCTAGTAACGGAACGTTTGATACTGTTTTCAGAAAAAAAACCAGAGGCGGGTTCCAAAATTGTTTGGAAAAAATTATAATAACGACAGGCAAAATAGCGTTATTTATATCTTAACTTAAAAATTAAATTCTTGATTTTTGCTTAAACCACAACTGGAAAAGTGTTCTGGCGCACTCCGGCAAGGATACGAGACGTCTGGAGAAATTCAGAGATGTCCTCTATTGTGAGAATTTTCGTGCACAAAATTATCCACCTCTGTAACTGAATGAGATATAATATGAAATATTTAATCCTACATTTTCGTTTTTAATGCAGTTGCAAAAGGGGTAAGGCACAAATCCTAGTTAATTCGAGAATCGTATTAAAGGTACGGTTACAGCATTTTTCATCACCATGATTTTATCATTTATTTGTGCCAGATATTTAGTTTTTTTTTATTTTAGACACAAAATGAGACTAAATTTTGCTCTTATGAATTTTTTATCTCTCATAGCTTTCGCGTAATGCCTCGTAAAAGTCAAAATTGGCATGTTACCGTCACGAAATCCATCTGACATACCAAACTGAAAAAAAAAAAAAAATTACAGTGTGTAAATATCTACAATTTCGCGTAATGAAAAACAATGAATAATATGTGCTTGTGTAAAATTTAAAATGCTTGAAACATAAACACTAAAATAAAAAAAAATATTTTTTTTAAACAATATTTTATTTTGTAGCTTAACATACGTGAACTTGTAGCTCACAACATCGTTATTCACTGTCAATTTTTTTCAGATTGGTAAGTGAGTTGGTTTTAGTGTCGTCCTTAAAACTGTAACTTTAAAAATTTTACTTTGACGATCCCTTACGCAAAAAGTATGAAAGATTAAACGATTTAACAACAGCTAAATTTAGTCAATTATATTGTTTAAAATAAGAATAAAAATATCTTGCACAAATATAAAACTCTAAACGAGGTGGTGAAAATTTAGACATCAGCTGTAGAGAGGCTTAACGAATACAGAAGCACGGGCATGCCGAGCACTAGACTACCGGTATTTTTGAAAGGTTGGCTGTGGTGTTGATAAGTGGACTGACAGTTGGCTTCAGGCTGCTGATTGGAACAGGTTAACTTCAGTGATTTTACGACTTGCGGTCAGCAACAAAAATTAAGTTTTTAAGTACAGTACAAAGAAAAATTTGACGTAAATTAGAGAATTTCTAGACATTCTTAGTGATAATAACGTAAATAATGCATAAAAGTGAAAAAATATGCCCACCGAGCCGAATATTGCCGAGTATACCCGAGCATGCACAAGACGCCTCGGCGCCTTCTTAAAACACCACTGTGCATGTAACCCCTTTTTCATACTACGTTTAGGTTGTCCATGTGTTTAATTTTAAGGGTATGGTTCACCCAAAATTTGAATCAAGAACATTGTTGCAGGCTACTTTAAGACACATAAGATATAAAAACGTTTTTTTTTTTTTTTTAATATTTGATTTTGAAACGAAAAATTCTAAAGTTTCGGAAAATATATGCAAATTAAAAAAAAAATCCAAACAGGTTTTATGCATGTCTTCACGCAGCTCGTGACACTGTCCTTCAGTGTCAATCATTTCATTTCAATTTCTCAATTGCTTTTCCTTTCTACCATAAAACCGTGTTACGCAAAATTGAACTTTCACATGCAACTTTACAAAAATTATGAAAGGTAAAAAAATTTTATTTCAGCATAAACTAGTCGTAATGTATGTCTACAATATAAACTTTATCTCGCATAAATATAAAAATCATCAAAACAGTATAAATTTCGGATGAACTTCGCCCTTAATCTGTCTGGCTAGTTGGATAAGTCCTCCGTTTTTCATGGCTAGCCAGCCAAGGAATTGGAAATATTCTGTTCTCTACAACCTTCCCTACAAATTGCCTATGTAGACTGGTATTCTGAAATTTCAGATTTTTATACTTGAATATATTTATCTATTCCTGTAATTACACGTAAACAATAATTAAATTGAGGCGGGACATGTACGTTACTGTTTTTTAGCTTTAAGTATGTTTATAACATGTGCTTAAATTTCTGGGGATACTTTAGCCGGTTTCCACCAGTTGCATGCTGAATTTGTTGTCAGTGGAGTCAGAACTTGCACGTAAACAAGCAGTGTTTGTTCGTTTTGAGTTTAAAAATGTACTAACGTTTCCTAATAATAAAACATAACAAATTAACCAGTTTCTAACTGCTAACATTAACATTTCTATATTCAGAGGGGATGTATGTATAAATGCGAGAATAGATTTTTGTTCAGTTTACTGATGAAAATTCTATTGACATTATTTTGCAAATATCGTATGACACGAAAATATTTATAAAATGTCGAAATGCCCTAAGGTATTGTCTTCCAGTGGATGAATAGTGTGACAAAAAAAGTTAACTAATCCTCATTTTCAGTGAAATTACCATCGAAGAAAGAAATGTCCTCGTTTATATATTTATTTTTTAATAACTCGAGCATTACGGTTCAGGAACGGTTACAGGTACAATTTCACCCAGGCCTTGAAGTCATATCTGCGAGCCCCCATACATTTATTCTGCTTTATTTCCGGAAATAAAAGAAAGCTGTGAAAAATTTGTCACTACGATGCCTCCCTTCCTAACACAGTTGCCCGGGCAGGCTGCAGGTGCATGGCATCACCATACATTTAACACTACCGCATCAATTTATTCCGTTACAATGTTTGCTCATGAGAAATGCATTTATCTTCCTATCCTGAAACAGAAATAACTGTAACATATGTGTACTGGAGGCTGCTGTAGGGCGGGCCGCCTTTGCCTGATGGCGCGATCGTCATCTGTTCCGCGACCTGTGCTCGTTACCATGGCGACGACGCACGCATGGGCGGGCCGCCCACCTCTCCTACCCTTGTTTGTTTAACACCCCTGCGTACCGCACCGCGGTGTTATATACTCGCACGTCGTACCTGTTTTGTGGGTGGGCTGGTACGAACATACGGAACGACACATTGACAACTACCATAGCCATCATTAGCAGAAGGCCGCGGTCTTAGATCTGACAACCCTGGCAGGAAGGGTCATTTTAACACTTATTTTAGCTCTCCAAGGCAATGGCTGTACCTGACTCGTTATTCTGCTCTACGTACCGGCGAATCAGGGGAAGCCACTGCCTTTGCCGAGATAAATAAGTAGAGACATGCAAAATTCGCGTTGTTTTCTGACAGCTGACTAGACTCCATGTGACTATACACTGTAAAACATTTCCGTAAATTTACGGGCAATTTTACGGAAACGTCTGTTTAATTAACGGAAACGTTATTTTGTAACACAGTTATACGTAATTATGTTTCATTATTTAAACACATGAAAAACTACGAGAATTAACTAAATAAATAACCAAACGCATTAATGCGCATGCATCCTAAATAAGTCACATAAATATGCGAGTTTCCATAAGTGGAGCTAGTTGCCTTCCGTAAATTAACGGACACTTCTGGAGAATTTTTTACCAGCACTTCTCCGTAAAACAACGAAAATTATTTATAACTATGCCACCAAATGTTTGTGAGAGTTTTTAGCAACTGTCGTTTAGTACTCATTAGTAGAGACATGAACTTTTCGCGAAAATAAATTTGCCTCACTTTGTGTAAGTTACTTGTGTGCACGTCTGCAGACTTGCTTCACGGTCAGAGATTGGATGTTTTGACATTCGTGTGTCGTGGGGTTTTACACGCAAATCACAGACGTGTGGTGTAACAGTAACCTTATTGTGATTGGTACAGTCAAATGAGAAATGTCACAGTTCAAAGGCACGCTGCCAATATATGTGAAGCAGAACTGCAGACGTGCACATAAGGCACTGGAACAAAGTGGGGCAAAATTCTTTTCGCGAAAAGTTCATGTCTCTACTAGTAACATACCAAAAATTCCACCAGCATCCAATACCACTTGAAGTACTCTCATGTACACAGTTATAAATTTTAACGGAAATGTACCGTTAATGTACGGAAATAGTGCACGTAAAAGTAAAATACGGAAATGTCTGTAGTAAATATGCAGTACGGAATCATACGTAATATGTCCGTAAGTCTGCTGCGGACACTTTCACGAAAAAGTCGAAAATTTATAAGTTACACAGATGTAAATATTACGGTTATATTTTAATAACATCACCAGTAAACCTGCAAATCTGTAAAAATGCAATTTTAGCATTATAGACATATAAATATTGCTAAGTTCCGTGTGACGAAACTGTTTTACGGAAACTTCTGTTGGATTAAGAAGTAAGTTTCCGTGAATTTACGGAGGTATCTGGAGAAATTTTTACCGGAAATTCCGTAAATCGACGGAGAAAATTTTTTACAGTGTAGGCTCGTTCGACGTCTCCCGCTGGCTGACATTGTCGTGACTTGCCGCGGAGAATGCTTACACGGTAGAGAGGCCAATCTCTTGTAAAGACGTAACACACGTCAATGACAACACATAAAAGTTCGTGGCCTACTGAATCGCAGATTATGCTCTGTTCTTACGTATAGAAAAGTGAAGTTTAGTCTGCTACCAAATAATAACGCGAATTTTGCATGTCTCTATAAATCAGTGTTAAAATGACCCTTCCTGCCAGGGTTGCCAGGTCTAAGGCCGCGGCCTTCTACTAAAGATTGTTTCTGCAACTACACAACATGAACACGTCCCTACCAGCTCTTCAAATGCGTTGTAGCGAGTTACGACTATTCTCTTTTTAACGAAACTATTTGACGAACATTATATATGTATATACACGAAAGGAACACACACTTCCAACTATGTCGCTGTAGTTTAAAAAATTCGGCACGTAGAAACGTTGTTTTCTGACACCTCAAAACGGGCAAACATTGCTTTTCAGATTGTCTTATCTGGAAATTTTACAATCGGATTCGAAAAACATAACTATAGAAACAAGCGCTAGTCTCTAAACTACGCTGCACGTAAATATAATAATGTGGTCACCGCTTAAAAGCCCATAGGAATAATGACAGTAGTAAAGCAATGCACGCTATCTTACGGACTTGCGCGGAGAGGCGACAATGCATTACATACGTCAGCGTACGGCACTCACCCTTTCTGCCTCACACACACAAACGCAGCATATGTAGGGATGCCCCTTAACGTAAGAACACCAACGGAGAAACGACTACAAGACATTTATAGAGACAGAAAAATTTCGCGGCCTATGTGACCTTCATGATAGGATGGACTGCCCTGTGCATATTCAAGTCCATTCATCCACTAGCTGCTAGTCAGTGGAACAGCGGGCAGTGAACGAATAGTGAGAGAGATTTTCGTCAGCGCTCGACATCGATTTCTTTATCGCTGGTGAGGGCTGGCATGAGATGAGTATGGAGCAGCGCTGGAATGAAAATGCGAGGGAAACGAGACATCCCCGTGAAAACCCGCTGACCAGTGGCATCGTCCGGCACGATTCTCATGTGCGAAAATCCGGGGACTGACCTCGCCGGGAATCTAACCTGAATCGCCTTGGTGGGTGGCGAATGGTCGAGTACCGTTGCCCTTAATGTACGAATAGAGGGGGTTTGAATATGCATAAGACAGTGGATTCTAACATGCAGGCTGGGGCGGATCAATGGTGTCAGAGGGGGGGGGGGGGCAGACTGCCCCGGGCGCTGGGGCAAGGGGGCGCTGGTGGTGACGAAATTTTTTACTTGGGAATTAAATGTAAATGAGTGTAAAAAAAGGTACGATATCTACGAATATTTTCACTGTTACTATTTTTGTGTTTTTGTATATTTATTTACCTTGCACCCCTACCCTGTTATAATTACACTATTCATAATCAGAATGCACACTTAAAACGCTGCTAATGGTAGCTAGTAAATACAGGTTGTGTGCATTTCTACTAAAATTGATACTGTTGCTTACGCGAGCGAAAAACAACGTATGCAAGATGCGATTATTACTTTGTGCCGTATTATATACGTCACGAATTATATAAATTAAATATTAAAATGTTTTGTCTATATTCTCATAAGTTTAGGTTCATTTTCTTAACTTTTTTTTATTTCATTGATATTAACTTGTTTACATTATACTAACAGTAATTTGGTGTTATACAGTAATTTTATTTTATTCTGGATGTTTCAGTACATTTTATTTTTTCATTACAGTCTATATTTTCTTCAAATGTTAGTTATGAGTAGAGCCAATTCAGGCTGCAGTAACGTGTTCTTTGTTAGCCGGATGTACGCGGCTACGTTTTGCATTCCTTAGCCGAAGCTTTCGTTTATTCTTTATTTTTACTGTTTCTTCCTGCAGTGCGGACATTTGCTGTGTCAGGGCGCGTGTACTCTGCATGTCCATCACGTGATTTCGTCCTTTCTGTGCAGCTCTGTACACGTGAAAGCCTTGTGCCTCCTTGTCGGTAGACGATTCTGGCTGATTCTGACTGCCCCTGCCATCTAGTGGGGCGTTTTAAAGTTATTCCGCTGCGCCTTTGTTGTTACCTCTCCTCCTATATTTTTCCAGCACTCTTTGTACGGCAGTGATAGAGTCTTGATGTGTCACCGTGGTGTGTGCTCGTGGGTGATGTTCTTCGGAACGTAGACAGCCGATTATGGCGTTACTATTCTTTTAATTGCCCATGTAGTATTTATAGTCGTAGAACTGTGTTTTTTTTTTTTTTTAATTTTGAGATGTGACGTCTTCTTCAATCCCTCAAGGTTAGTACTCGTCTGTTTATTTTCTTTCATCTGCGACTATTTTGTCTTTTTAAATGTCTCTACTTATTCTATGTGCTCACTGTGTTACAGTGAGGGTCCACGTCACTGACACTAAGTTGGTCCACGTCCTAGACGTCTTTCTTTCCAACTTTTCACATTGCCGATGAGGCCGGTATAGTTTCAACTTATCGATGTTGCGCACCATGGCCGCTTCAGCTTCCACCACGGGTTTGCTCAGGTCTACTTCTCCCTGCCTTTGGTTGGAATGCTGGCATGGTGTTGCTTTTGCCATTGGCGTGTAGCTATCTCCCGATGGCATTATTTTCACTTCAGGATTAACACGGCTTTCGTCGATCGTCAGCTAAGTGTTCTTTTGTTCATTGGATTTAATTCTTAATATTTTTGCGTAAACAAATTTTATGGACTTTTAAAAGATTGATGTTATGATCCTGATAGGCTATATAATTTTGTTTTTAATAATAAATACAGCATTTGCTTTCATGTAAAATTTAAGTTTTAATATTATAATTTGTTTTATTAATGATTTAAAAGTATTATATCTTAACTTCCTTAATAAATAATGTGCGGGGTACCCCTATTATCTATACTATCCTTTGCACATAAGTTTAATAATTAATTTAAACTATTCATATAGGCTTACATGCCTAACATATTTCAATGTTATTTACAGGTATATCTTGCTTGTTTTCATATTTAAAAGAAAAAACTATTTAACTTAAATAAGAAATAAAAATAGTTTCATTATTTAACAAACCACAAATCAATGTGTTGTTATTTATAATTGTTCCTCTGGGCGTTTAAACTAATTTTAAGTATCTAGTAAGGTTAAGTTATATTTTCTAAACACCTTACTTTTTTTCCATTTTTATTCTTTTGTGCGGTGTGCTTGTGGCCTAGTCGTCTTTCTCAAGTGTTTATTTTGTGTGTTTATCGCTTTTATTTGTATTTTTGTTGTCCTGTTATTTTGCTTGTCTTGCCACCTTGTTTCTTTTATTAATGCGTGGCTGTTTTGAACAGGAGTTTTGTTTAGCGATTATAAACACTTGAGTGTATTGCTTCCGATTACATTTAATTAATTTTTATCACCTCAGCACACCGGCACAACTTTTGGGTTGATTGGACTGATGAATAAAGTGGTTTGGAAAAGAGGGGGGAGCAAATGTTGTCGGAAGAAGGAAAGCCTTAGTCCGTACCTGCGTGCAGGTCATTGAATAGGCGAAACTATACAGCTCCTAGACAATAGTTATGAGTTATTATATTACACGAATTGTAGCGCTGGCTTTGGGAAGCATGGTACAAGATAGTGTAAGGCGTATATTCTTAACAACTTTGGCTAGGAATATTTCGCGAATCCATTATCCTGTGTATACCGAAGTCCTACCATTTGTCCAATACCTGCTACTCATTCAGACAGCAGACAATGAACGAATATACGGGGCTTGAGTATGTATAGGATATTGGATTCTAGCATGCAGGTCATTGAACTCGCGAATTTTTCCTAGCACTACTAATTGCTAAAACTGGAAATTCATTAAAGAAATAAATAATAACATTGTACAAGGATTTAATTACTGACGTATCAGTTTACACCGACCGGCAGGTTAACTATGATTCTATATTGTTGAAGGAAGCATAAGAATTAATGTATGATAAAGTATACCTTTAAAGATCAAATGTACTCAGAGTCTAGCGGTGTTGTCTGCTATAAATGGCGGCCACGAATGCATTTCAAACTTCACCGATTTTCTGGTCCAACCTGTAGTTAACAGCCAAGTATCTTCCTTATTCACATTCACCTTAAGAAATTCCTGAATGTTGATGTTCAGCTTACGATATATTGGCACATCTGGGAGTCTTGTAGTTAGCGAATATTGTAGTTGAATTATGGCCCAGTACTGCCCTACATAGAATAAAAATCGTCAACAAAATTTAATTTATTATTCCTTACGTTATATCAAACGTGAGGTAAAAATAGGCAACCAACAAAACCTATTGCATAAACGTGTTTAAATACTTTATTAATCTCATTAAAATCTAATCGTTCGTACGTTCCGTGGTCTTTAATTTCTGACTTTAATGCAAGGCCGTTGTGAAAAGGAACAGCAAAACTTAAATATCAGCCGGCCACCGAAGCGTTGTCTGTTAGATGCCGGTCTACGGTGCGAAATATTCTGGGTTCGAATCCCGGCTCGGGCATGTCTGTTTTGTTGTCCCTTCACCTCACTTTACACTAGTCTTGTTCGTAGATCAAGGACAACGAGTAAGGAACAGTGGAGATTACTAGAAGGTCCCAGTTAATCTCCGCCTTGTGGTTAACTGTAGGGCTCACAACTTCGGTATGTGCAAAGTCCCGCGACGTATCTTCTCGTACATAAATTGCTAATCCCGTGACATCACGTTCGCCTTCCTCGGCGTTCACCTCGTGAGTACCTTAAATGTATACAACAAATGGAGGCTTCCCCTTGAAAACGTGCCTAGAAACCTACCAATATTAATCATCAACATAGTATTATTTTTGTACGGCTATTGTGGATAAATACTATTTACTACTATTAAATAGAACGGCCGTTAAACCCTCTCACCGGTAAAATTAAATTTAACTTGAATAGACATTATCGATATGACAATGTGTCAGCAAAAAGTGCAAGTTTTCTGCGTCTTGTCAGTACTTTAAGCCCCGTATTGCGTTCTGTAAAGTGTTTTTCTTTCGTCGATTTTTTTTTTAGTTTGTCTTGCCAACTTCTAAGGGATCGCGGTGGCCGAATGGTCAGGGTGACGAAAAATATGTTCAAATCTCTGCCCGCACGAACGAACAGCAACGTAGATCGACCCTAAGAAGCAGAATTCAAAATGCATGCGCTGTTATAGTTTTTGCTCTTGAGTTTTCTTCCAATATTTGAATATAAGTTACTAACATACAGCAAATTTTGTGGTACATTCGTAACGATATTTTTGTAATAGTATTTTTTTTTTCATGTTATTAACATGATATTGAGTGTTTCCCGCTTCAGGTACTGTTTAGAATCTTTAGGGCGCGTTTTACAGCAATTTTCATCAGAATGTTTTAATTTTTTTATTTGTACCAAATATTTTTTCTTGTTCAAGACACAAATGTGACTCAATTTTCCTGAGTTTTTTTACTTCGCATAATTTTTGCGTAACGGCTCGTTAAAGCCAAAATTTGCGTGTTTCCGTTTTAAGGATGACACTGAAACCAACTCACTTACCAAACAGCAAAAATTCGCAGTGAGGAACGATGTTGTTGGCTACAAATTCAGCTATGTTAATCTACAAAATAAAATATGTTTTTATATTTCAAAAAAATTATGCATATTTTTTTAGTTTTTATTTTAAATTCTAACATTTTTACTGAAATACAAAACTGTAGCCTGCTACGTCTTCATCCACTGTGAATATTTTCTGTTTGGTATGTCAGTTGGTTACAGTGTTGTCTTTAAAACGGAAATATGCAAATTTTGACTTTAGCAAGCCATTACGCGATAACTATGACACATAAAAATTTTTTTCATAACAGCGAAATTTAGTCACATTTTGTGACCAAAATAAGAGACAAAATATCTGGTACAAATAAAATATGGAAACATAGTGATGAAAATTATTTAACACCCCACCCTTAATTTAAATAAATCAATGCTCAGGAAAAGTAACGGAAAAAAATCCCAGCAGTGAAGAAATAATAGTGAGTATAAGATTTGCCTTTGGTGAGGGCAGCAAGAGGCACGTAATTGTTCTTGAAAACGTTTTATCTCGGAAAGAGAAGCTTCTGAGTGCGTTCATAAAAGTTAATTGCCAGGTACGGAAGAAGAACGGTTTATATAATTGCTAAGGGTTGCTCACTTCCTCATAGATAACATCGTATTGTGCGACTTCCTCTTAATTCTTCCGCTGTGGTTTGTTTATCTTCTAGTTACGAAGATTGCTGAGGGACTCAATTATATTCTAAAAATTACTGACGAACATTTTTATACGTGTATTATGAAACGATTTTGAAAAAAAAAATTGAATGATTATTTCACTTAATTTATAGGGCAAACTGTCTTTGGTAGTTCACCAGATTTTAAATAATTGAAGTCATTAATGAATCGAAGTGATTTTTTACTCCTTATAAATTATGGAAAAATGCGTATGTTCTTATGGGTTTAAGGGGCCCCCATAGATAGGCTACGTTTGTGTGTGTATGTGGCAGGAGCAGTAAGAGTGCCATTAACTGACGTATGCAATGTATAATCGCCTCTACGCGCAAGCCTCTCAGATGGAGTGCAGTGCTTTACTGTTATCTTTTTACCTATGGGACTTTAAGCGGTGACCAGAATATTTTATTTGTGAACAGCACCTTCACATTCTAATGCTTGTTTCTATTGTTGTGTTTGTCGAATATGGTTGCTATTTTTTCAGATATAGCTGTATGGAAAACAAATTTTTGGTCATTTTTAGGGGCCTGAAAATAATGCTTGTAATTGACATGCCGAAGTTTTAGAAGTTCAGCTTTATAGTTTGAAGATTGTGTTCTTTTCGTAGATGTACAAATGTAATTTGCGTTGAATAATTTCCTCAAATAAGAATAACCGTAACTCGCTGCAACGCGTTTGAAGTGGAGGTAGGGAGACCCTTAAGTTAATACCCACATTTAATAGAGTTTGAATTAAAATAAAACTTAGCATCACTTATAGGTAGGATTTTCGCAAAAAAAGTTTTTTTGCGACATCGTGTTTCACTGTCTTAAGTGCACATCTGCTCTTTTTCTTAATGTTAAGTGATTTGGTGTGTTAAAATCTCATTGTCATGGGGTTCTGTTCTCAAATATGATATGTGTGGTCCAGCAGAAACCGTATTCTGAATAGCAAACCTAAACGACGAACATCTCAGCACAATATATTACAAGGGGTAGGGGAAGAACCTTTCAGTACACATTTCTGATTCCTACATATGGTACATTAATTTCAACTGGTGTGTCTAAAGTAGTAAAGAAAATTACTTGATATATATGCTCTTCATATGTATACGTGAACAATAATTGGTTTCTCAAAATGTATTAGAGATATCATAAAAGTGTAATATATGATCAAGTAGTTTTCCTATCACTTTAGATTAATATTTTAATTGAAACGTTTACTGAAATAAGCCATTATAGATACGTAGGCTTATTACTAATATTTTCTTGCAAACATCCGTAATTTTAACGAGTGCATTTGTCTATACAACTTGCTGACAGCAGGGAATTAACGACCACGTTGTGAAACCCCGCGTTTCGTATGAATTCGGGTGGTAACGACTCTGCCTCTCTCTGAGCTAATTAGGGAGACAACAGAGTTAAACATAATGACTGTGACATTCAAAAAGGGAGGTATCACAATGTTCAAACATTTTTTGTGGTAAGGTTCTGAACCATTTATTTGCTTTAAACACAATATAAAAGACGCTGGGGAGGACGGACAAAGTTAAAGTCTGCAGCTCGCGCACTATAAAGAACTTCGTATTCAGACAGCCGTGCCGGACAGTCATATGCACGTATTTAAGGTTGACGCCTTATACCTTGTCTCACGAAGTAGCAGTCCAATACACCAGCAACCTGGGTGCATCAATGAGGGACGAACATTGCGGCTAGTCCTTAACAGTCCTCGGGAGATCCTTCGACGACGTACCCTTTATTTCATGACTAGTCGCGCCGTCTTGTAGCTAGCTGCCCTTATCACGTCCCAGACGACAGTCTTAAATCAGAGCAAACCATTCAGCAAAACTTTGCTGAAATTTCACTATTCCACACCAGCTCCACATTATCCCGCTGGTGTGGTGTTGTATTCAGTTACACATCGAGGCTTCCTTCTCAACACCTCGGGTCAACTGCCTCGTTACCCTTCGAACATCCGTCTCCCCGGCGCGGCACACTTCCACATTTCTCGTCTCTCGCGCACCAGCTGCGCGCGCAGGCTACCCTCACCATAATCAAAACGCCTCCCAGCGGACAAGGTACAAAGCATATATTACATTACAAAACATACTACCAGACAATATATAATATTTGTCTCAACGCCTCCCAGCGGACAAGGTACAAAGCATATATTACATTACAAAACATACTACCAGACAATATATAATATTTGTCTCAACGCCTCCCAGCGGACAAGGTATAAAGCATATATTACATTACAAAACATACTACCAGACAATATCTAATATTTTTCTCAATTACCCCCCACAAAAAAAATTTCCATAAGAAATTTACACATAAAACACATTTCAAATACCATGATTCCCTAATCATTACTGCCCATTTCGTTACTACAAAATTTTTTTAAATGAGTTAAATGGGCTCTTTTAGTTGAGTAACTATTGGATGGATTACATAACAATACAGTGACCGGCCCCAAAGACTTTACAATCTTATAAGGGCCTTGATAAGTCGTGGCTAATTTAGCCGAGAAATATTCTCCTTTTTTACTTTGTACAAACTGTTTACATAATACCAAGTCATTTACATCATATGTATTTTCAATACGGTCTTTATTATACTTTTTTGCAACGTTTCTCATGGCTTTCCCCAGATTTAAGTACACATGGTCCCACATTTTTTCTTACTCCTTTTGATCTGTTATATTCATAACTTCAGGCGGCACACCCCAGATGTTGTGTAAAGGAGACGGAAGTTCTCTACCCAGAAAAACTTTACTAGGAGTGAAACCGGTGGTCGAATGAGGGACCGAATTAAAAGCAAGATTTAATTCATTAATATTTTCATCCCAGGCCCTGTGATATTGGTGGAGAAAGATACTCAAAGCTACCTTAACATTCTTATTGACCCTTTCCACGAGATTGGGAGAAGGATAATACGGGCTAGTGTTGACATGCTTTGTGCCCCAGCCAAAACACATATCTTGAAAACATTTCTCGTTGAAGTACGTGGCATTAGCAGAGATTAATTGCTCAGGCCCGCCAAAAATTTTCCAAACACGTTCCGTTAACGTTTTCTCAATGTTAGCTGCCTTCATATCTCTCATTAGCAAAATCATAAGAAATTAACTAAACCCATCTATTAAAATCAACAAACAATTATTACCATAACGAGATCTTGGTAACGGACCAAACATGTCAACATAAACTTTCTCCCACGGTCTTTCAGGTAAGTGGACAGAATGTTTACCTATTTTTGTGTTACGAGACTGTTTCGCCAGCTGACAGTCTTTACACTGTTTTACATGGTCCGCAATTTGCCTATTCATACCTGGCCAAAAAA
>PNEQ01124151.1:0-53530 GCA_003012365.1 Medauroidea extradentata | reverse complement strand
TATAGCGGTATCATGAAAATATTTAATTAACACGGTTCTTGTCTTTTCCGGAACCATGATTTTCTTACAGTCGTTTCCTACATAATACAAAACATCTTTTTCAATCTTAAAGTTGTTCGCTTGACCTTTCTGTATCTCACGACATAAACTCTGACATTGTTCATCTTCAACTTGCCACCTGTATATGTCAATAAAAGCTTCCGGAATACTTTTAATTACAGTGCAACATTCCTCCACCGTGGATATAGAATTTTCCCCCTTGCTAGGTTTCTCTACGATGTAAGTTTTATAATCATGTTCATTGAACATGCGTGATAAGCAATCTGCTACTACATTTTCTTTCCTTTTCACATGAATAATTTTAAAACAATACCTATTCAGTCTAGCAATCCAACGACCTATTTTCCCGACTTGTTTCGGATGGGAATATAGCCACGTCAATGCTTGGTTATCGCTTACTAAGTCATATTCCTGATGCTCTAAATATGTTCTGAATTTCTCCACACCCCACACACACGCTAATACTTCCTTTTCATACGCACTGTAACCTTTTTCACCAGACGTTAACGTTCTACTCGCGTACGCTATAACTTGTTTACCTTCACCCTTGTTCTGTAATAGTACCGCGCCTAGGGCTGTCGCTGACGCATCTACTTGAAGCATAAAATGCTTGTTAAAGTCGGGCAAAGATAAGACAGGAGGGTGAGAAATATTATATTTCAATTGCTTAAAAGCATTTTCTTGCCTCTCTCCCCAAATAAACTGAACATTTTTCTTACGCAACTCATTAAGTGGACCACACATCTCCGCATATCTATCAATGAATTTTGAAAAATACTCAAGCATTCCTATAAATCGCATAATGCCTTTTGCATTTTTGGGTCTCGGAAAGATAACTATTGGCGCAATTTTTTCAGGATCCATAATTAGCTTACCACGTGCCAAAATGTATCCCAAAAATCTTATTTCCTTTTTTGCCCACGTAACTTTATCCGGATTAACTGTGAAACCTAACTCCCGTAATTTTGTCAATGCAATCCTAATATGCTCCAAGTGTTCGTCCGGATTTTTTGAGAAAATACAAATATCATCAAAGAACAAAATTACAAAATTAAATTGCACATCTTCAAAAGCCCTTTGTAATACACGAGCTAGACACTGCCCTCCAAAATTTACCCCAAACGGTACTCTGTTCCATTCATAGTGACCCCAAAGCGTAATAAAGGCGGTATATTTTTTACTATTCTCATGCAACTGACACTGATGAAACGCAGCATTTAAGTCGATCACCGAAAATATATTCGCTTCACCAAAATACTGCAAAATATTATCCACATTAGGAACCGGAAATGGATCTCAATCTATCTTTTTATTCACCGCTCGATAATCTACCACGAGACGATACTGCCCTGGCCTTTTCTTTGAAACTAAGAAAGCAGGCGAAGTATAAGGAGAATTAGATTCTTGAATGATTTGTTTCTCTTTCAAATCGGCTAGTATTTCACGTAACGCATTTAATTTAGGAGGCGCACACTGGTATGGCTTAAGCCTAACAGGATTATTATCCACAACCTTAATTTCATAGGGATACACTTTACAACAACCTATATCTTTGGTAATCACCTCAGAAAATTCCGTGAGCATTTCTTGTAATTTACGTTGCTGGTCCCTCTTTAAAACCTCAACATTAGACTGTATGTATGAGCAAGTATAATTATTCTGTACTAAACTTGTCAATTTTACTCCTTCAGCCTGAGGATCAAAATCAAATTTCAACATTTTCTGATAAAAATTAATTGAAGCCTTAGTCTCTGTCAAAAATTTTAGTCCAAGTATAACAGGGTTAATTAATCCCGGAACTACCCAGAAATATTTAGTCCATGAGTATCTATCAATTTTAAAATGTAAACGTATTCGCATTTTAATAGTATCCGAAACATCGTTAGCCACATATAACGTGATACCATTACAAGTTGTTAATTGCGATTTCAATTCCGGGTGTTTACTAACCAACGTACTTGCAAATTTTTGGCTAATAAAACAGTTCGTTGCTCCTGTATCTAACAAAGCTTGAATGCCCCGTCCTTTGATGTTAATGTCTACTAGCAACTTCCTTACCGTACTTTTTTTTTGTGCTATGCTAGCAACGGTTCCCGAATTTACCTTATTATTACTACCTTCTACTTTTACACCACCATTCTGAGCATATTTACAAAATTTAATAACATGTCCTCTTTACCGCATCCATAACACGACATTATTTTCTCTTTACTACTACAATTTACTGCCAAATGACCATATTTATTACAATTAAAACACTTACGTGTTTCTTTCCTACTTTCATTTTGCATGTCCGTCTTATAAATTGTAGCCTTCTGGGGACTAATGTTATGAAAGGTTTTTACCCGACCTACTTCCTTTTCGTATTCGTCCTTTAAATGCACTCTATTTTCTACTTCAATGGCCTATTCCCTAACTTCATATCAAGTTAACTGGATTTTTTGACCTACACTCATCTGACGGATCATGGGAGAAAAGTTTTCAAACAACATTTATACCCACTCACTTTCATTATTCTCTAAGCGCACCTGCACAATCAACAACGTCTTGCACATACTCCAACGTATTTTCACGCGGCCTTTGAAATCTTTTCAACGTGCGTTTTAACCAAGTCCTCTTTGACTCGTCGCGGACACAACTGACCCCATAACTTATCTTTTATCGATCGCCACTCTTCACCTCTGGCAATTCCCGTCATTATTATTTGCAGACTCAAACCTTGGCATTTACTAACTAACGACTGCAACATAATTACTTCAGTAGGAAAAATTTTCATTTCGACTACTTTGTCGACTTGTTTACAAAAATGTAATATATTTTTCCCGTTATGTTCACGTAGGACGTCAACATTTGCCATTGAAGAGGAAGCGATATTACATAAGAATTTATCATTAAATTTTCGCTGCCCTATCTGACCTGAGTATCCCGCGTTGGTCGTGTCTCCACCCTTATTGACTTTGACCACTGCAGACATTTTCTTACGTAAGTCGTCAATTCCTTCCGTCTCCTCCACCACAACTCCCGCCGCAAGTAGTTTAGCGGTGAGTGTTGGTTTATCTAGCCTGTATACCCACGACGTCATCCTAATGGCACTGTAACACAATAACCAAAAAACCAGTACCTTACACAAAAAAGCAGATTGGCGCAGGGTTGAAACCCCCCGTTTCGTATGAATTCGGGTGGTAACGACTCTGCCTCTCTCTGAGCAAATTAGGGAGACAGCAGAGTTAAACATAATGACTGTGACATTCAAAAAGGGAGGTATCGCAATGTTCAAACATTTTTTGTGGTAAGGTTCTGAACCATTTATTTGCTTTAAACACAATATAAAAGACGCTGGGGAGGACGGACAAAGTTAAAGTCTGCAGCTCGCGCACTATAAAGAACTTCGTATTCAGACAGCCGTGCCGGACAGTCATATGCACGTATTTAAGGTTGACGCCTTATACCTTGTCTCACGAAGTAGCAGTCCAATACACCAGCAACCTGGGTGCATCAATGAGGGACGAACATTGCGGCTAGTCCTTAACAGTCCTCGGGAGATCCTTCGACGGCGTACCCTTTATTTCATGACTAGTCGCGCCGTCTTGTAGCTAGCTGCCCTTATCACGTCCCAGACGACAGTCTTAAATCAGAGCAAACCATTCAGCAAAACTTTGCTGAAATTTCACTATTCCACACCAGCTCCACATTATCCCGCTGGTGTGGTGTTGTATTCAGTTACACATCGAGGCTTCCTTCTCAACACCTCGGGTCAACTGCCTCGTTACCCTTCGAACATCCGTCTCCCCGGCGCGGCACACTTCCACATTTCTCGTCTCTCGCGCACCAGCTGCGCGCGCAGGCTACCCTCACCATAATCAAAACGCCTCCCAGCGGACAAGGTACAAAGCATATATTACATTACAAAACATACTACCAGACAATATATAATATTTGTCTCAACGCCTCCCAGCGGACAAGGTACAAAGCATATATTACATTACAAAACATACTACCAGACAATATATAATATTTGTCTCAGTTGCAAGATGACGACACACACCATACTTTCTCAGTTTTGTTCAAGAAATTCGAATAATTTTTTTGCTATTACAAACGGCAAACATATATTTTGCTCAGCGAAAATCCTTATGTTAACCGATTTTAGGATGAACCATTTGGAGGGCAAGATGTAAATTTTTATAATTTTTTTTTATTTCATAGGGCTTATAATATTGGAGAGATAGTGATAAAATTATTAAAAACAGTAGTTATTAACATGTTATAACTACGGGTTAAAGTCGGTTTACAGTTACTCGCAAGGTAAACAATTTTATCTACCAAATATTTTCTGCCAAATACAGTCACTTTCTCTCTCTCTCTCTCTCTCTCTCTCTCTCTCTCTCTGCCAATAACATTAACTAACCTCTATTAAATAACGAATAAATGTCAGCTATATAAGGTCTAGAATGTATGATGTTCGACGGGTTGAAGTAGTTATAAAAGCTTAAATGAAAAGAGTAGAAATGTAGGATTTACTCTGATACTCAACCCCCGCAAAGGAAGATGTAGGAAGTAGATAGAGTTCGTTTTACGTTGCGTCCACGTTACTCCGCAGGGAAGGACACGAACACCCGCGGCAAAAGAGGATATGTGGATCTTACCAGCAACGTAAATACTGTATACGGCTTCGCAGACTGCAGAAGAGAACCCAGAAAGCTGTAGTCAGGGTATCACCACAGACACAGACATTCACCTTCTACCTTGTGAGGTATGCCTCTCTATGTTATTAATTTCCATTTTTATTTGGATAAAGTAGCACATACTTACATTGGAGTTCACGCAAGTAGATATAAATTTAAAATGCACGTTTAAACTTATTATAGTACAATAGTAAAGCAAAAAACATTGGCTTCAAGAGAAAAAGATTGGACAACCAAACATAATTACGCTTCAACATAATATTTTCTTCTCTGCATTCGCGTTGGATGATCTGGTTTGGAAACGTTTCTGTGTTTATTATCTATAAGATTAGTTAATTGTAAGTAATTCTGTTTAAAATACGATATTAAATTTTTTGTAATTTTTTATAGTATTCGTTTATAATTTTATTTCTGTGTATTTGCAAACATACATAGAGAGATTTTTTTAAAACAACAGGAGTTAAAAAAAATTATAATTAAAGCCTATAGAAATTAGTTTCCCTTAGAGCTAAGTCCAAGATACTGAAAATTGTAATATACAGTGTGGGATACAAACGATGTTTACACAGAAACATTTTAAATATATTATATCTGATGTGGTCACGTATATTATTTGTAAAAAAGCATTATCCACCATATTTCATTGTTTTGGTTTGTATTTCGACGTTAGCCTCAAGCCGTCCGTCCACTTTTCTAGCTTAGTGAGATGAGATTAACGAGACGCAGCGAAATATTCTGTGTTAAAATACTTCCACAGCACAAAGTTTGCATCATATCCTGGGTGCGTGGGCAGGAGTATAGATTTTTAATTAGCGACTCTCGCTAAACATAGTGACGTATGCACTTGGAAGAAAAATTATTGGTTAAGCAACTACTGAATATTATATACCATTAATTGGGCTGATTTGCAGCACTCAAATTTGTAGAGCAGTTAAAAGAAGTGAAAACTTGGTTACACTGTAAAATCGCAAAAATAAGTTAAATTAATTTAATATAGTCTCCAATAATTTGTAGTATCATTATCTAACGATTCTTAGATAACGCAATTTGTGAGTGTGAGACATGTGAACAGTTTCTATACAAATTACACACTCTATGAACTAAAACTTTACAGTTATAACATGTGGCTGTTAAATATAGGAACAGTGTTTCATATAAACAATAGTAAAAAAAATACAAAACGTTCAATGCTGTACACATTGCACGTTGGAGCATAGCAAACATTCATCTTTTTCCGCGATTTTCCTGTGTCTCTTATATAGGATAAACAGTTTAAAATGATTTTTATACAAATTCCTCTTGAGAATTTAGAAGATTAATCTATCAGAAGGCAAATTTAGGCAGTTATTCCAGACTTAACTAGCAACTGCAAAATGTGTTCATAGCGACTTTAGAGTTTCAATGTTGACAACCATGGCGCCATTTTTGGAAACATAGCTGCGTACAAGCGTTATTTTATTGAAGCTTTTTTAATGCATCATATATTATATGCTTTTGACACCATCTCTGAGGTTTCTTCTGCTGATTCCGAACGATGTGGCGCAACGATAACACTTTGGACTCACACTTAAGAGAACCAGTTTTCGATTCCCGATTACGGCTGTCATGATTTCCCGAAATCACTCCAGGCGAATTACGGTGTACTTTTGATCTACTGTCAATACTCAAAACCCACACACAGGAAGTAAATAATACCATCTAGAAGCTTATACGTTACTATTAAAACGTAGGTATCCAAGAAAACGCGGTACTTCAGGTGACCACCTGCCCTTAGGTCAATGAGCTTTGTGCAGAGCTTTGGCCGTTACTAGATTATTCGAAAGCTAACTCAACGTACGTGCGTTGAAACGATACACGTGTGTCTATCAATTTCAGGTCCTTCATTTATCACAGAATTTTTCATATACTGCCGTATATGACGAAAACGGGTATTTTTGTGGTATTTTTAAGGCATGGAAATTTTGGCGCAAGCAGTTTTAAAAGGCATGGGCGTGTACAATACACTTTCATCTTAAAAATAACAAAATAACAGGATCACTACTAACTGTCTCATAGAGGCACGTTTTCGGCCAGATCACTGCACGCCAGTTAAACGACTTGCACCCAGAGGCTAAGAATAAGCGTAATGCATGTGCTATTTCGTCCTTACTGATTCAGCAGATCTCTAACGCGCAATAAACGTTCACAGAGATGGCCACCTTAAACGTCCGAGTATTCTCCTCGATCACCAATAATGAGAGATTCACGCGTATGTCACAGACTGTTTCAAAAACCTGACTTTGACCATAAGTATGAGGCTCACTATGTACGATAATATCCGCACATAGTTGACGCCATTCTAGTTGCGTGGATGCTTTGTTTACTTAGAAGCCAAATGTGCAACTGATTCCTGATTCATTTTGGCGAGTTGGTCGTGACGAACTTCTTTTCAAATTACAACACACTGCACGCTGTAACACTACAGTATAAATTATAATTAGTTAATTTTTCTTAGTTTCAACAAGTTGCAGGGTTTTTCACTAGCTGATCTATTGTTTTGTTATAGTTCACTGGCACAAAGTGAGAAAACATCATATTGGCAAGGGCAAGATTATTTCGCGTATTGATTCTAAGTCAAGTTGAATGCCAATATTGTATACTTCGCTACTCCTTCTGTGATTAGACGACATCTGTTTCAACACATATTTGACGACTGCAAGCCAGTGATAATTAAGAAAACAAGTCGTGGTGGTAACACGTGTTACGGTTAGAAGCCAATGGATGTTTAACTTTGGCCAGTGTGTGTATAGGTCTGAGAAGTCTAGGCTGTTACCAGATTAATACGCGAAATACTCGTGCCTCTACATATTGGGGTAACAGATTCAGTTAGTAGGTATATTTCACTAATTAATAAGCACAAATTCTACTAATCTGTCTGTAATTTGAAAACTACAGTTTAAACCTGTATCTAAAATTTCACATGGTCTTAGTCCACATGTAATAACTATCGTGCCACTATTTACACAGCAATTAATCCAATAATTGTTATGTTTCGTTGTTTAAAGTGAATTATGTGTTTTAGTATGATACCCCTAAATCAACATTTCTTTTTATAGATCAACATAGTAATAAGTATTCTTGTTATACGGCTATTGTAGATATTTCAGTTTAAGTAATGTTTATTTTCGCTCCGCTGCCTCCTGAGCCAATACGAAGCTATGCTGCTTTGAAAAGTCACACGTTGGTACAAATAGCATTTTTACTACTAAGAAAAGGATTTACAAAGATAAGGCACAAAATAGATTAAAAATAATGAAAAAGTGTTAAATACCAGCTATCACGCACACACAGTGTGGGTGAGTGGTTAAGATAATCAACTCGTATGCAAAAATCCGTAACTTTTGGTATAATTTGGTTTTTAATTTCAGTGCGTGCTTTTCTTGAGCGTGTGACATAATTTAAAATAATTAGAATACAATTTTAAGTTTGATTACGCAGTTTTTTACATTTAGGTAAAAAGAATTCGTTACTTTTCCAATTAGTGTGAACGTGATGCAATATGAAATTTTCAACTAATTCCTGATTGAACAGTTTCAACCATTTTAAATCGCGGAATATCACTGGAAAACGGCAAATATTCACGGTTCCAGTTTACGGTTTAGAGTTGTTTGTTGTATACAGACTCGAGTCTTAAAAATCACTTGTTAAAGTGCTCTTGCAAAGTGAAATTCTTTGTTAGAAAAATGCGTACCAGTTTATATCAAACAATTGTAAATTTATTAGTTGCCTTGCAATTAAAATGATATATAATGCATTACTATGGTCACACATACAAAATACATTGAGCAATTTTTACTATGGAAGTATATGATTGACGTAAGAAAACAAACTTGTTCTAACTTGTTGTTAACTTCCAGTCGGCCTGGAGATGAGAGAACATGCCAGCATCCGAAGAACCGTGAAAAGACAGTGTGTGAGATCCCGCAAATTCTGCAAGATAATTAACCTTGTATTACCCTCCAGCGTTTTGGAGAAAACAACTCCTGAAACAAGATCTCTGTTCAAATAAGCTACGCACAAGAACATTAGCGTGTTCGAAACTTTGTACAGACGATAGACTATATAGGGTCGTTTGCCCTGTCATTATTTGAGCGCATCTCCACAGCAAGGCCTTATTTCACGGCATCCTTCGGGCCAAGCCGATGCCAAGAAATATGTCTGCGTCCGGGAGGCGACACCCTGACCCCGCATATAATATCTTAGGACGATATTTATTAGCTTATTTTCGAACGAAAAGTAGGCTTATGAGATCCCCTACCTGTCTATATATGTGTATGCCTGTGTCCTTGTAAAAAAATTTGAACTCCTAAACTGAATTTCATCAAACTTGATACGCATATAGTGCATAGTAACCTGACTTAGCATTTGTGTGTATTGTTTATGCCATTATAATAGTTTCAAAATATTGGAAAATCAAACGTTTTTATCACCCAAAGATATCAAAGAAACAGAATATTAGAATTATATAAATCCCGGTACACATAAAAAATCTAGTGCGGTGACATTACTTTTATATATATATATATATATATATATATATATATATATATAGTTAATGCGGTATATATAGTTTCAAAATGGTAGCCATATTTTTATTTTTATCTTGATATGTCGTTTGGAGGAAACATTTCTCCGAATTTCAGTTATACTATACATACTAAGCGGACTTTACGTTTGTAAATTTTTTGCATATGATGTACATGTTTTCATGAGGGTGGTCATTTTTATTTGTTAGTATATAGCATAGTACGACATATCTGAGGAATTGTTTCCGAAGTTCATTTATCTTGGTTCATATATACTACTTAGTATGTTGACTTGACGTTTGTGTATTTCGTTCATCCAATGTTCATATTTCCAAGTGGTGGCCATTTTTCTATTTGAAGTACAATCTAACATATCCAAAGAAATATTTTACAAATTTTATCAAATAAATTACTTAGTAGGCTCGTTTCACTTTTGTGAAATTTTGTCCATCTTATATTTATGATTTTATATTAGCGGCCTTTTTAAAATGATAGCATAACATTACACTATTAACGCAATATAAAATTTGGTTACCGCATGGCAATTATTATATTGACTGAACATTTGTGTTTGTTTTTGTTCATAACGTGTTCGTATTTTCAACATGGCGTCTTTTTAAACATATTTTGGTGACTTAAGAAATATAATGTACCATTTTTCAGAACCACTACTTTATACTCGGAACACATATAGGCTAGTACTTAGAAAGTTGAATTAACCTTTTCACGTATTGACATTGCCTAATTGTATTTTATAAATATCTACCAATAGATCATAATTTTGTAAACTCAGTACACATAGTTTTTAGTAAGATGACATGACTTTTATGCATTTTCTTCGTGCAGTGTTAATTTATGCTGTTGCAGAATTGGAAATTTTTTATGGGTATGTTAGATAAATAAACCATTATTCAGAGTTTTATCTAACTCTGTCACGCACGTAGTACCTGATATAAACTTGTTTGATAAATATTTATTTAATGCCATAACTAATTTTTCTAAACCTGCTACACTTGGAATTTTTCTGTTCACACTATGGATATGTATATATGTGTGTGTGTGTATGTGTTCCTGAATTAAAGGTATAGACGCAGTGACATGATTCCTAATGAAAAATAAAGTAGAAAATACACATGACAGTTAGTACTCAGATTTAATATTTATGCAGTAATGAGAAAATGATTATCGAGTTTTAAAACAGTATGTTATTACAATAATGGAATCAAAATTATGTAAACCGAGAATGCTCAAGTAGTTTAATATTTAGGGAGTAATGAGCATTTGAATATCGAATTTTTAAATCATGTGTTATTAAATATCGATATCGAATACCGAACTATGTAAAAAGACAATGCTCTTAAAGTTTAATGTTTATTTTATGGAGCAATGAGCCTTTGAATATCGAGTTTTAAAATCGTATTTAATTGATATATCGAAAACAGATTTGTGTAAACGACAATCCTCTATAGGTTAATTATTTATGATGTAATGAGACTTCGGATATCAAGTTTCATAATCGTATATTATTAAAATATCGGAAACAAAATTATGGAAAACAACGATCCTCTAAACATTGATTTTGTAGTTAGGATTTTCAAACCCACATCGACTGCAGGTTAATACTTTCAATCGTTACTAAAATGACAGTGATGGCCACCCTCTAATTGGCTACAACTTTTGTGTTGCAGGAATATTAGTACATTTGAAGACGTTTTATTTAGTAATGCGAGATTTGTAACAAAAATGCTCCTCTTGTTGCAACTGTCTAGGAGCCACAGTTGTTAAACACGCACGCAAAGCTATGGCTGCAGCGATAGAGTGCCAGGAGAGCATAGGCAACACGGCATACGTGTCTGTTATGCTCACTGCACAGGTTATTCTGGACCACGGTCGTAGAAGAACAGGTCTGGACACTCGCCTATCTAACAATGTATTTTGCTTGACCCCCTTGTTGTTTGGCTGTAGTTCATCAAGTTACCGAGAATTCCGTACTTTTTGGCGCTGTTTTCCGGGCGGTCGGACTCAAACTCCGTCAACTTTTTTCCATTGTTAAATTTATAAAGTAAATAAAGATTGCTAGAGCCTTTTCTTAAATTTGTGAACGAAGAAAGCATTTCATAAATTGATAAAAAATACGTTTTGATAAATTGTTTATCTTAGCGGAAAGGAAGGGGGCGGAGTTTAGTCCGACCGCCGTAACATCAGCGCCAATAAAACACAATATTCTCGGTAACTTGGTGAACTGCAGCCAAACAACAAGGCGGTCAAGTTTCCAGGCGAGTGTCCAGACCTGTTCTTCTACGACCGTGTTCTGGACAAATCACGGTAAACAACATTATTCACACTTCAATAAATTGTTTACTATTGTCTTAGGTCGTGTAGCAAAAGTCAGGCTAGCGTCTATCAGAATTTAAAAGGACTAATCCCGTAACTATCGCTAAAAACAGTCATTAAATTCTTCAGGAAGATTGATTTCAATTTAAAAAACGCAAAATATCAGAAATCCTACATAATGGGGTTTACCAACTTGACGAAAAAAATTTTACTCTAGTAACACATTCGCAATAGATGAGGCTGAGAAACATATCACTAGAGAAAAACCTTTTCCATTGCAAATTTTGCAAACTTGGGCTGTCTTTTTTTTTTGTTCTTCGTAATAATTTTGAGAAAATTTTAAATTATGGCTAATCAGATGAAATCCTTGTATCATTGCGAATAGAAAGACGTAATTCGCCATAAATTTTCTGGTGGCTAATAACCCGGAAGTGTATTTTGCACAATGTGTCTAAGAATACGCTGGTTCTGATGGTGACATTATCTCTCATGACGTTCAAATACAAAAGTTTCAACTGAAGTGTGGTGATCATGCCGGACACTTGTTGTAAGAAAAGTAATCCGGGTTCGGTTCCCGGCGGGAACGGCCCGCTGATTTTCGCATGTGGAAATCGTACCAGATTAAGCCTCTAGTGCACGGGTTTTTGTCGGGGATCTCCCATTTCCCCCACCCCTTCATTCCGGTGATGCTACATTAATCATGACAACCCTCACCAGCGCTAAAGACCTAGATGTTAAGTGCTGACCAAAATACCTTTCCTTCACATTGCCTCATATTATGTAACGTGATCATAAGCGAAATCCTTATATTTGTATAACTGTGTAATGAAGGAAAGCAATAATTATGCTTTTCCGAATAACAAGTCAGATGTCCCTGTACAGGATACTACTGCTAGAAACACTGAATGAAACAGTTTCTATTTCCCTACGCGAGACGATAATGAGAAATAGAGAACTGTCGTCGGGGAAGTTGCAATGTTCAAATGCTTTTATTTTTACAGGCACTGTCCGTGCGCTGGGATTATTTTTTCAAATATATTTACATGTGTTGACTAAGCAGCGCACCAAGTCGCTTGCAGGAGGCACCCATTAAGGCCTCCGCATACTTTGAGCAGTTTTGTGCGTTGCAGTCTCATATAAGTGACTAAGCTATAAGGGCTACTTTAAAGCGTGCGTCAAATACCGCATCGCCATAACGAGCCGAACTCTGAACTTTACCCGCAGATCCTTTTTTATATTGTACTTTAGTAAGAAGTCACCACACAGTTTTACTGATGAAAAGTTTGTAGCAAAGTTCAGTGCTTGTTTCAATTGAGTTTCAAATACATCCGTTAAGTATACAGTATTATGAAGTACGGCAAGTACGGCACAGACCGTTTTAGCAATGCTATAGGGTTTCGGAACAGTGTTTATAAAGAGCATGGTGTCATAACGATGACATTTCGACTTTGTCCGAAACATGTTTCCTTCTCGTTAGTTGGCGCAATAGGCACACGTGGAATAGTTCAGTAAAAATCGCATTTATAACACATTTCAACGGACTTAAAACGAGTGATGAATTGCGCGCCCTTATCGAGGATTGTTAGACAAATTTATTGCATTTTCAGTTTTTGTGTCATAACATTTATTCAAAATTTATTATAAAAGTCTTCTCTTCAACAAAGCATAATATATATTCGTTATAAACTGCTAAGCTAAATAATAATTGAATGCCGAATAATGTCAAGAGAATTCCTTAAAGTTAACCTATAATTATAAATGATTTTGCGTGAGAAATTAATGAAAGATTCCGTTATTATTTACGTCAAGCTGTTTACCAATATATCCTATACTCTTATGGAGAGAGAATATTGATAATTCAATTAGAACAAATTTCATTACTCAAAAACAGAATATACAGTAAAATTGTCTAACACTCTTCTGAACAGTCAGAAACCGAGAATGACTCTAACCTTTTCATTGCATGCTGCATCGCAGCTACGCACCAATCACTTCCACTAGCTGTCTATATACTAGTTACAACAAGTAATGCGATGACCAACACATTTTTCACAAAGGATATGTACGACCTTTGAAAGAACTGAGTTACGAGAGTGCGTAACTGTATTTAGTTTATTGATCCGTTGCACTCGAGTTCCTGAACCCTGTGTGTTTCTACCTGATGACGGGAACAGATTCCAGTTTTCGAAACGACGTTATACTGTCTGTAAAACGACTGTGTTTTGTTTTGTCTCATCGTTGCGTTGCTTGTTGTTTTTCTGTTCGTGTCTGATAACTACTGTGTTCTTTATTTTCGACTTATCGTTGTGTCGCATTTTGTTTTTCTGTTCGTGTCTGATACATAACTGGTTTCGATTCATCTCATAGCTGTGTCGTAATTTTATATTATTTTTTTGGGTCACATATTATTTGTTTCTCCCTTTCCCAAAGCAGACTCCAAACCTGAGTTGTCTGCCTTGGTACAAATAAAAAAAGATAAACAAGTTTATTGCAAACGCAAGGGTAGCTGTAGGAGAGCTAGAACTACGTTTCAAAATAAATTTAAACATAGAATTACGTTTTTTTTACTTTATTAATGTGGACGTAACTTTTTAAATTTATAAATATAAATAATGTCCTTTTTTATAATACAATAGAACCGTACAAAATGTAAAATAACAAAGTGACTAGAAAAATTTTCAGGTACAACAAATGCCAAAAAGTCATAAAACAAACATAGTACAATGAAGCATATAAATATGGTAATCTGTATATTATTGCAATATCAACCTCAAGTAAAACAGAATATAATAAAAGTCTGATTTAACCTTTTCCAGATTACAATATAGATTTCAAAACTTTACTTCTTACTCAAGTACATACTGACTTAAAATAATCTTCCTAACGTATCTACAAATAAATTCTCAGGCAAAAAGAAAATATAAGTTTCGGTTACTAGCCGGAAACATCCCAAGAGAAAAACACACCCAACATGGGTATAATACTTCTGAAATGACAGGCTGCAAACATACCCCCGAAATATATGCAAACCAAACCAATTGTCAAGAACCGGTGAACAACCTTAATTTACGGCCCCGCGAACACGAGACAAACACTCTTAATTTTGTTGACCGCACATTCTACCATAAATCCCCCTATACATAATATAGAACCTCCCTCGGGGATAGTTACAGTCTGCTTCCAATTTAAATGAATACATAACTTAGCCCATTCTAACGCCCGGTCATCTCTGCCTATTCCTGTGCCTGGCACCAGTATTTATACCAGTCCTGCCACCTCCCCTGAGTTTCTTGACTAGTGGCGAAGCATCTCGAATGTTCTTGGAGAATGTCGTTGAAATCGCAGCACCAAGGCGGACGTGCGGCGACATCTCGAAACACAACCGCAGTTGGCAATCCTGAAGAGCGTCAAAGGGGCTCGCCAAATCAGCAGACAGGCAGGCGTTCAAAACAGCTCCGGGCTTCAGAAATCTTCGGTAAGCTCCGACACGGGGTTCACACTGGCCACACCACGCCAATGAGTGCCGGGCGCACCTACGTCATCCCAACCAAAGAGTGGCGTGGAGTACAACAGCCAATACATCCCGAAACATTTTACTGCACGAAGTCTTGAAGCTACAACGAGAAAATTGGGGCCGCCATGCTGGTATAGCCATCGTTCTTCGCCGTGCCTCAGCCATGCGTGCAATAGCAAAGTAGGAATAAAATCCATGCACACAAATTCCCCCTAAAGTGATGCATATTGTAGACAACCGGCATAAATATTAACAAAAATTGCAGAAAATAAAGCAGGCTAAAACTGGCAGTTTACATAGGCTGACATGATGAGACACTCGTCTCATAATTGCGTTTTGTTTCTGATTTTTTATTTCGTATGTGTTTACCCTTGGTTTTATTTTATCCGATTCCATTTAAGGAATTTTATGTTGTGTACGTATTCTGTTGACTAATGCATACGCTGTTTATTTATGTTTTTCTATTCTTTTTAGGTTTCTTTAACAATCCTCTATATCGCAATAGAGTATGTGCAAGAAACTTAATCAAGTCAAGAATATGTAATGAAGATAAAAGCACTTCCATATCTGATTTTGGAATACATCAGGTAAGTACACTTTGATATACGGTCGTCTGTATAGAACGTTTCTAACTTCGTGGAATAAAGTAACCGAATGGACCAGGAAAATAACGGAATCGGTAATGTCCTGTAAGGTAAGAACCATCCCAGCACTTGACTGACAAAGTTTTAACCGCGAAAATTTAAAATCCGTATTTCTAGACCTAGAACCAGGCGTGCGTCTGAATGGAAATCTAGTTTTTTGTAATCACCACCTTGCCATTGTAGTTGGTTTTCATAAACGAAAATAATATACTTCAATGTTGTATTTACATTTTTACGCAAACATACTCGGTTAAGTTTTATTTAAACTTAAAGTACTGACCAAAATTTTCGGTACAAATTAATTCTGTTGTGAAAATGAGACAGATTTTAGTAAAGGTAAGTCTCAAAATTTGGAAATATTTTACGATGTAATAAAAAAAAATTTATTGAAAACTATAGCATATTATTGACTACAATATTCAGCAAAAATTAACACAATTTTTTAAAAAGATGATTTATTAAAAGTCAGTGCTTAAATCTCTACCAGAAGGCTATCAGAATATTTGTGCGTACCAAGCTATAAATTAAACTTTCAACCAGGTACCAAATCCATGGAAAGTCAATGACAAAGTTGCCGTATCCTTACTATAAAAAAAAACTACCTAAATATTATGGGAAGTTTTATCCCTGTATGGGACGCTAACCGTACTAAAGTTTAAAATCAGAGTAAATGTTCAGCTGTGCTACTACACAAGTCCTTGAAATATATAATATAGATGAACTGGATTTAGTTTCTTGGGCATTCTCTATTGTAATATAGATGACTGCCAAAGAAAACCAAAGTCATCTATATCGCAATGGAGTATGCCTAAGAAAAGAAGCGAAATCCAGTCATGCACTCCCAGTGCACATTTTTTTTTTCAAATATGATATAAGCTCGGTACTATGTATGACTGGGAAACAATTTTACCATGCCTGTTTTTTCAACACCTTTACACATCGTTGTTGTAAATTTACAACTATTTTTACAGTGTATGCACACAACACCAAGCACAACCTGAGCAAAGACGTGTGCTCCGCCAACGTATTCGATTTTTTGCGATGTGCCTCTACGCTCGGGTCAAGGGAGGTATCGTCCGGCAGGGTTGAAAACTTGAAGGCGAGTGCTGTTTTGTTTGTTGGTCTCTCGGGCTCGCGGGGAAGACCGGTCGTATCTTTGTCTTTCCAACAACTCGTGCTACCTTGGCCCCGTCATGTTTGCCGCAAGCAAACCGCACCGCACACGAGGGTTGTCGGCGCAAAACTCTCCGGCGAAGCACGCAGAGAGGAGTCAACATTCAACATTTATTAAAATTGTGAACTTGTGCTGGGCAGTTAAATGTGAAAAGAAGACAAGTATGTGTGTCTATCTGTCTGTTTCTCTCTCTCTCTCTCTCTCTCTCTCTCTCTCTCTATATATATATATATATATATATATATATATGTTTGTTTGTGTATTCGTGCGTATACATGCATACATATACATACAGTTTGTGGCACAAATTAAGATTACATTTTTTTCTGTGGTTCCACAATATAAAAATAACACATTCCTTAATGAATCATCCTTTTGACAAACGTAGAGGAATCCAAGCAAAGCTATTATTCCTGTATGTTGTATTCCTGGTTATCACTAATGTTGCATTTCTACCAATACTATTAGTAAATTCGCTAATTTGGCGAAGAATTAAAAAAGCCTCAAGCAAATAGAGATCTTGTGAAACTATAAGCCAACATATTCATAGCACATGTTGAATTGTTGAATCATAGCGACGACGAAGGTGAAACATCATTCTAGGTGTGGAAATTTGAACTAGCGCCAGTAGTAGTATTTTGTTTACTGAGTATTTTCGTTTTATCGACAGCGAAAATGTTATAGCCGGTTACAAACATCTTTACACAAGGTTTGGAACTGGCAGAGAAATAAGTAATGGGAACCATGTCGCCTAAATTCCAGGTTTTCTTGAATGTCTATGTTTTAATTTGTATTATTATTGGCCAGTAAATAACTGTAACTCTGGTACAGTATATATCGTCATAAAAAATACAGAACGAAAAAGAAATCATGTTAGATCACCATTTCTGCAGTATCAAAATCAAAATGTTCCATCAAATCATAACAGGATTAAGTAACAGCCAGGTCATACGACTTGCTTTTAATTTAAATAATTGTAATTCGTAGATAATTTCAGGTGATTTATTATAAATTTTAGTAGAACTCAAAAACAATTTTTACACTGTCTCGAGTCTTGTGTAGGGCAAGTTCAATAAATTTCAATATATGATGTTACACGAATGGAGATCTTTCATAAACATAAATGTATTAAAACTGTTGGCAACGTATAATACACAGTGTGAAATATACAAGTTAATAACTGTTAAAACACCTAGAAACATAAACGAAGGTCGATAGTGAGTTGAGCTCTAAGACCTAGCAAGTAGACTTGAAGCCTTTTTCTGTAATATTAAATCGTAATTTATGGGTGAATACACCACAGTACTATACCATACCTTAAAATACTTTGAATGATTTCAAATTAAACAACTTTAACATTCGCATTGTCGAACCGGGTATCTTAAGTACCTAATTAAAAGTAAAACCCTAGAAAGTGTGCTTTTTATTTGTACTATGTAACATTCCAGGTTGTTAGATTTACTTTCTGTTGCGCGCTAAGACTAATGCCAGTGTATCAGTAGTACGTAAATGATGATATTAACGATCGTTGCTGGTGAAATTAGCCCAATAATGCTTACATTAAACAGGTTGACAAAACAATACGCATTGTATCTTAGAAGAGAATAAGATAAATCCCCATGAGTACCTACCGACCTTCCTGCATATCACACGCATAGAAAGCAAGGTTGGCGTGATCGATAAATACTATAAACCAAACATTTGTTTATTAGTTTCGGACTCTTTCGAGCCTTGATCAAGACTGAATAATTTCACTAACAGTAAGTTATCATTTTGCATGTCGGTAGGGAAAGCATTTAGCTTGTTCAGCTTAGCTGCTAAAATAAATACGTACACAACAGGTATTAGAGTGAGAGTGTTTTCATTGTTAAGGTCATAAACGTAAATACTACATTTTTATCTCTTACGGGACCTTTGATTAGAACGAATATTGACCAGAAGCCTTCAAAACTTTCGTTGAACTTAAATTATTGCTAGGCATTTAGTAAGCTTTTTTTATCAATAGAATAAATAATATCTGGCTTGTATTGTCAGATATAACAACTCGGAGTAGCTTCGTAAAGGTGACCATGATTAGAACTAGGAATTTGTAATATTATTCAGGTAAGCACTGCCGCAACATAAAGGCAAACGCTTTAAATTCCAATACGTGATTCCAGGTGGGTAAACTGAAAGCTGCTGTTAAGCGTAACTTGTCAGTTATTCTGGTGGCTACATGTGTTCGCACTGTAGAAATAAAACCATTCAATTAACATTTCAATTAATAGCACATATATAGAAAATGTTATTGAAGACAAATTCTACAGTAATTAATGCTGACTCTTAAAGTACAAAATTGAGGTGTTCAGATACAAGTGATTGCGAGATATCAGATTTTTATGAATTGTACTCGCTGTGAATGTATTTGATGCTGACCCAAGTAGTATCAAACGTCGCTACTTCATTGGAAACAATTTGGAACCCTTGTGTTGGATCACATTAATACAGACAATGTTGGCCCAAAATATATTGCCATCATAAATGTTGAAAAACTACATATTTTAAAGGAAACTTTTAGAGGATTGGTTTGACGTTGAAAATAAATTGGTAAACACTCGGTTTGGTATTCGGTATGTAATTTCGTATTGAAGAAACGTAATAAAACCAGCAGAATGCAGTAACACAAGAAATATTGAAACTGAGAAAGGAGAAAGTATTCCTACCCAGTTACATAGACTACAAAGAATATTCAAGACCTAAACGTTAAAAACCATTTCTTTTTCTTAACTGATAAGTGGTTGGTTTAACGTTAAAAATAGTTGGAAAAATAATGCTGCTGGCCAATGTCAGGCCAACGTTATAAAACATACGTAATTGCAGTAAAACAATAAAAAAATATTAAAAAGGAAAGTATACATTATTTGTACACAATCTCGTAAGCTACGAAAAATATACTTGCCATACTATTAAAGTAACCATTTTTAAAACATTTAAATACTTGGTTAAACGTTGGCTACTGGTCGATGAACATTCCGTTGTTATGCATGTATGTTTATGTTGTCCAAAACGTACAATTATTTGTTGATGTTACGAAAACAATTGTGTGGATGTTTATTTGTTTTGGGCACAGCAACATGTTTAATTGTATTTGTTTCTTTGTTGGTTGTTAGTTGGTTACACGTTCGTAAATATAATACTGGTATTTTGGTTTTCTCTGTTTAACAGCATTTAACATTAGGTGTTTATGGAATATGCATGTTGTCATAATTTAACAAAGATGCGAATATCTGCCTGATAGTTTAAGAAATAATCTTACACATAATATGGTACAATAATTGAACCGAACTTTCCAGCCACCATGGTCTATTGGGATAAGTGTTTTTTTTTGTAATAATTCTGAGAACAGATTTTTGTGGATAATAGTGTAAAATTTTAAAAATCTTTTGTATGTGAGGCATAAGCAATGAAAATTTAAAGAATCATTAAATTAAAAAAAAAAACTCAAATCGGAAGTTATTTAATTAATATTAGTGTTTCATTATTACTGAGATGCAAATGTAAATTAATTAACTATATAGAGACTAATAATGTAAAAAAATTCACTAAAATCGCGTATTGCAGAATACTAAACAAAATTCTAATATGTCCCTTAGAAGGCCTAGCCCATTGTTTAAGGAGAACAAACGCAGAAGTAATTTCAATTAGCAATGATATTTCACCTTTATTTTTAAATTATTTTGATTAATTAAGAATTTATGTATTACATGTGCACTTAGTTAATTCAAAATAACGCATCGGAGTTAACGTAATTCACACAGTTCGCAGTATTCTAAATCACATTAAACAGTTTGTTCAAAATGTGCAGCGAATTACTTGGAATCCAACGATAAAATATTATTCGTTATGCCAAAACTAGGCCCACACGACATTTTAACACTTGGCCAACGCATAGACCGACAGTCTTTTTTCTGGTTAGCAACGCACAACTAACCAATATTGGGCCAAATGTATTTCACTGGCATTTTGACTTTGACCTAACCAAATATTGCTGCTGCGGTTGCTTCAAATTCGGTACCTACTTTTTAAGCTTTTTAATAAATTATTTATAACATTTGTTTCAATTAACTATTTACTATGATTGCAATGTTACCTTGATATATTATAACACTGGCTTAACATACATGTAACCTAAACTAGAACAAATAATTTGTGTTATTACAATTGCGTTTGTGGTTGTCGTTAACTGAGTGTCGCCATCTTGTGAAAATATTTATTAAAAATGTCATTTTGGATGTTTGGAGAGCCAAGCAATCTATGGAAACTGACGATTTTGTAAATATTAAAAAAAAAAACATAATTTTATCAATGTCATTACTTTTGTAATTCTCAGTAAATATATGCATTCACTTAAATGCTATTTTTTTTCAGTAAATTTATATTAAATATTGCATCGGGATAACTGCAAATGCTTTATGAACACCTTCTGTTTCTCAACAACCTTCTACGTTCTTGTGTTATGCATCTTCAAAATGTCAACCAGTTAAATATCTCAGGGCGAAACCCCGAAGGCAACTGTAATTAATTACCTCACTAAATATGGTGCTAGTAACGTCGAGGTAATCTCACGTCTAGAGCTACATCCTAATAAATTTAAGGAGCAAACACATTGTACGTTTTACTGGGAACGAAGCAAAATGTAAAATAGTCGGAAGAAAATTAATTACCATGCGAATAACAAGAAAACAACAGCGACGATAATTTTGTAAAAAAAAAAAAAACAATATTATTCTTAACTGTCTTCGCAAACACATCGTAAAGTGACAGAAAAAAATTACCGTAAACATTACAGGAAGCATTTCATGGAATCGCGAAGAACTTTCCGTCTACGTTAAAACACCAGTAAGAAAATATATGTTTATTTTCTCATTTAATTTCTTGTAACCAATATCAAGCATAAATTCAGAATAATGCCATCACTTTTTTGACTGTGTGACTGCGTGTGTGGTGGTATTGTGTGTGTAGGTGTATGTTGGCGGCGTATATCAACCCTCTTACCTCTATTAAATATTTGAACCGTAAACCTAATTCCTTCAAACTTGTTTCGTTACACATAGTTCTTAGTGAGCTGACCTGATTTTGATGTTTTTATTCATGCTGTATTTGAGTTTTCAACATGACTGCCATTTTTAAGCCCTGACGCAAAAAGAGGGGTGTTAGGAATTTGACCTGCCTGCCTGTCGCATCGTAGTTCCTAAACGAATGGACAGATTATTATCCAATTTTTTTTTTGTTTGAAAGCTGTCTTGATATGTTGACTTCACCGATGTTACATAGTTATGCTGATTAACAAGATAAGATGACAAATAAGTGAATTATCAACTCATATTGATGTCATACGAACCATTACGAACGTTTATTACAGCAATAGCCTGCCCAATATAACATGTTAATTTCACGGCATATATTTAAAGTGAAATGTAAAACACTTCAATAGATATCTCTATATTTTAAATTAAATCCCATGCAAATATTAAACGTAATAACTTTTAATACATAAATGAAATGTGGAGACTCAACATTTATATATTTTAAAATATTTAAATTAAAGTGTGTATACAACTTACTGTTTAATTAAATAAATAAATAAATAAATATATATATATAAGTTGTGCTCTACAGTGTTACAATTATATTTTCAACTTGAAATGTCGGAAACTTTTCATTCATATCAGACGCATTTCCACTAAAACGTATGCCACTGTTTGATAGGCGTAAATAATTGTTTAGAAACTGAAAAGCGGTTTTTATTGTTCCAATTTTAAGGTATTTGATATATAATGTTTAGTTTTAAATTAATTAAAAAATATGTAAACGATTAGTTGAAGCTGTTCATTTCCAGTATACATTCTGCTGCCAAACCCAATTAATTACACTGGAAAAAAAAATTGCGACAAATACGATAGATGTTCGTGGTCACCATAGAAGAAAGGTGGTCATTTCATTTTCCGTTTATGTATAAATTTAAAATAAAAACCTTTTTATTATTGTCTAGCTCCGGAGTTCAACAATAAGTGTAATATTACAAGCTTTGTGCTTACCTCAGCATTGTATTATTTTCAAAAAATATTGGCAACGTTAGATTTAACATGAATCAGAACCTCAACATGCCTCTGCAGTGGAAAAAGCTTACCGCGGTTTTATGCCTATTCGCTGAATAAGAGGATATTGTTTCGACTGAGCGCAAAATTGATTTTTCAGATAGCAGGCAACCGTATATTACTCTTTGGGAGTCGTAATAAGCTCTTATTCGCTATCCAGGGAATACATTTTATCCACGGCTTTATTCGCAATTGGTAATACAGGCCCTTAAGGGTGTTCAAGTGCGATTTTATCATAACTTTATATTTATATGGAATAGTGTTAGTTTTGTAGACGATACTTGTGAGTCCAGTTTACTCAAACGAAACTATTTAAACTCTCACACTTTTCTCATTACGGTGCATCAAAGTCAAATTTTGTATGTTCTACTGCCGTTCAAATAGTGAAAACCAGTTGACTTACATACGTGAAATAATTAATAGTGAAATAACATACTATGGGCTACGTAATACAATTTTGAAAAAGTCCCGCGAACTGTTTTTTTATTTTAAAAAATTGCTGTATTCACAACTTGTTTCTGTACTTTTGCGATTTTTAAAATTCAAAATATTACGTTGTGGGTTTTTTTTTAAATGTTTCGTCGCATAGCTCACGGGATGTAAGTGCACAGTGAATTATTATTTTTAATTAGGTCTGTCGGTGTTCCCTGTTTGCATGGCAGTGTAACAAGCAAATTTTTACTTTGACGCCCCGTTGTGAGAAAACTATGAGAGCTAAAATTGTTTCATAAGAGAAATATGTACTCACAAGTATCGTCTAACAAAACTAACAATATTTCATAAAAATATAGAATTATGATTTTATCGCACTGGAACAGCCTTACGGTTATGCTATTTAGTTTTGCAGTGGTTACGGAAATATTTTTGGACGCAAATTAATACACATATCAAAAATTCATTCTTATAGTTTTACGCATATGTATCGTTGTTTGTATCTGAATTTTTCAGTTGCAATACACTAAACGAATTTTTAGATTTCTCCCCCTGAAATGTCCCATATTTTGTTTTCAAAATGAGGCAAAAATGAAGCAAAAATAACTTCTTGCTAGCAAACGGTGCATTAAAAAAAAAAAAAAAAAGAACTCGCAGAGTTGTTTAACGTATGACTGTACACAGTCTAAAATTTTTTCAAAGCATTTGGTAAAAAAATATTCGAGTAATTTACAATTATCTGAAATAAATGGAAGGCCATCCCGTTAAGGAGCCTCCCTAGTTGAGCTTGAAATGCGCTGCAGCTAGTTGCGAATGTTGCTTTTTTTTCGAAACTACTTAAGGCGCATTGTATTTGTTTATCTATGAAGGGAACACACACTTCGAACTATGTCGCTATAATTTTTAAAATTCGACACGTTTAATTAAAACTTAATTTCGGGTCACTCAATATGACCAAAAATGGGGTTTTCAGACTGCCGTGTCTGTAAAAATAACAACCTGTTTCGAAGAACACAACTATAGAAACAAGCGTTAGACTTTGGCCAAAAATGAAATAATGTGGTCACCGCTTAAAGTGACATAGTAAAAAGGATAATAGTAAAGCACTGCCACGCCAGCTGAGTGGCTTGCGCGGAGAGGCGATAATGTATTGCATACGTCGGTCAACGTCAACCTTACCACTCCTGCCTCACTCACACAAACACAGCCTATCTAGGGAGGCCCCTTAAACTAGTTAATCTGAGCCAAAGCAGATAGTCTGTTGAATTAAACCTTGATTATTTAGGTGGCCTTGGTGGTCGAATTGGTCCGACCGCTTGGCTTATTGGATAGACGTAAATCGTATGTTGAGAGATAACTGGAACCTGGTAGCCGGTAAGATTCGGACTCGTCAAATTGAAATGAACAGTAGGAAAAAATATTATGGAGCGAGCTATTTTAGTAAATACGTTTTTACTCGCAAAACTATGGAATATGGCACGTAGTCTTCCTCTATCACAACACTATATAATGCAAAAAAACTAAGCTATGTCGGACACTTAATACTGAAGTCGCACATGTTCAAGTTGGCCCGGATGCAATTGTATCTTACTGTCCAAGAAGGAGTGTTTGGCCTAATTAACCATAATATAAAATGCGCAGCGATATATCACTCGATGGCGATTGCAACAATTTAACGTCAAGACAACATACTGTATATGCCACAATGTAAAAGAAATGTGGTTAGAAGCCGATCGCATACCAATCCCATATCGAAGAGCGAAATAAGGCCTTGAACCCATTTTGCAATCCATACCAGAAGGAGGTGTTGCTTCTGCAAGATATTTTTATCAACGAGCTTTAAAAGCGGCATATATTGTGCCTATAGTTGCAAATGAAATACCGGCTATTCGTTGGAGCAGGACATGGAGAATAATAGTGAATGCACACATATCATCAGATCTGAGATCGGAAGCATATCGTTTTTGCAACAACCTCATACATACACAGCAGAGTTAATACCTCATAAATATACGGTCTCCATTTTTTAAACATAACCACATCATAATCAAACCATACAACACAATCAGGATACTTTGTAAATTATTTTATGTATGGCGAGTTTGATTAAATACCGAAAAATAGTTCTTCAGAATTCTCACGTGATCAAAAATCGTTTAAATAACCGAAGTGCTGAGAATACGGACCTTACAAAAAGAAAACAAATATATTCCAAGTGTGTTGCATGTTTGTAAACAATTTATGAAATTGTGTTCTGTGTTTAAAAGTTTAGTGACAGAAACACACTCAAGAACACAGGTACACGCAGACAGGATGGTGATATCCTAAGCATATCTTGTTCCTTCGGAAAGTGAGGTGAGATAAGTGAGTATGGAGCAGTGGTGGAATGCAAAAGGAGGGAGAAACAGGAGGTCGTCGAGGAATTCTGCTGACCAACGGTATCATCCGGCACGATACAACATGATAACATACGGGTCAACCCTGCCGGGAATCGAACTCGGATCGCTCATTGTGAGAGGCGAGCACCCTAGCCACTGCACTAAGCATGGATCGAAAATGCAAGAGAAAAACTGCCTCACGTAAAGTGAACTGAAGTCGTTTGATAGTAATGACTGAAAATACGGCGGAATATAATTGGATTGAGTTATGCAGAAGGGAACCAATCCACAAATTACTGGCGCTGAGATATTCAAGGTCAAAGTCTACCGTGTCCATATAAACCTTGCAGAAACCATTTTTTTCTGGTCTCTTCTTTATATTCAAATATTTTGATTTAATACTTGATATTTTACTAGGATATACTTCTTACATTCTTCTTCTACTTGGAATGATTATCTCAACATACCTTACTTTGTGGATTGGTTCCGTTCTGCATAACTCCATCCAATTAACAGTCAGCCGTAGATAAAAACGCCTGAAAATTGCCTGGCGTATTAGGTATCTTCTGTAACTCGGTATTGTCTAACGCAACGTCAGTGTGCATAGAGCCAGTTTACAGCTTAGACTCTCAGAGTACGCTAATAGCGCAGACATGATCACACCAGTTTGCATCTGTAAATCTAGCTGTTCTGCGGCATAGAGCTTAGTACCTAGCGAGCTCAATTTGTTTGATGTGGCTGTCCTGATTTGTGGAGCTTGCTGCAGATGTGCCTTGCGAATGATTAATGCTGCTGTCATCGACCACCATGCACGTCGATTATTGACTGTGTTGATTAGGCATTGGCTTGGCCAATGTAAAAACATAACGAATGTTAGTTATTATCATTATTATGGCAATACCGTGATGATGAAGTAAATGGTGGGGTGAAAGTGTTTTTAATCTACTTATTTTGTAATTGCTATGTTGTCTACAATACAGCTACTTGAATCGAGCGAGTAAAACAATATATGTTAAATGTCGATTACAATGCAAATTACGCATTTATTAGAACGAAAGGGTATGTTTAGTTGTACAGTTATAACAAATAAATGTATATTTATTTAAGAAAATTTGAAATAACTTCCTATCTCTATTAGAAATATGTTTTATTTTTTCTTTGTCATCAAAATAAATCTTAAAAATGATAACAACCAAAAATAATTTCCAAATCTGGAGGATATGCATTTATTTATATAGAAACAGTTTAAAATATTAAATTAGTTTTTTAATTATGATACACTAAATATGGAAAGACAACACATAAAATAAAAATAATTTTTAAACATTGTGTTGAATGGCAAGATATAAACGCATTTACTTGTGTTTCTCCTACTTGCAATGCTTAAAATTGTTGAATAGTTCTTGATAATTTAAAATGAACATATACATCATTGTAATTACTTTTAAACAAAAATATTGTTCCCTAGTGAATTGTGTATGTAAAGACACATATTCGGGATTGCAATAAATAGTCGGTATTTCGCCCGTGTTTATTGTTTTAACATATTTCTCGTAAATAGTACATGAAGATCCGAAAAAAAAAAGGTTACGTTGACGCAATCCTTCAAACAAGCATTAAAATAAAATGGCATTTCCAAACTATGAATAGCCGTAAAGTAAATTATACGTTCTACGTCCCAGTCATTCACGGTAATCACTGACTCTTAAATAATTTTTATCGTCACGTTTTGTACGAAAATTGAAGTATTACTTATAAAATTGTCTTAAATAAGTGTTATTTTAAAAATTAAAAATTTTTTGCTACAACTCTTTTGTGCATAAAAATGTTTTCCCTAGATGAGACTAACGTTCCTCTAAATGTTAGTACTCAGTGTTTGACGTATTAGTAACTCTAGTTAAGTTGTAGTTGGTAATTAAGAAATTAAGTGTGTTTTTCTAATGAAATCATGTAAAAAAATTATTCTCAGCAAGTTCCTTTACGCAGAAGAAAACTGATAATTTTACATTAAGACACTTCTGTATTGAACAGTCCCTTGCCTCTCTATTTTACTAAAATTGCCAGTTATAACATGGCCTCATTTCGCGTCAGCGGTGTGTGCACAAAAGGTTCACTATTTATGAGAAGTAGAGTAAATGTGTTTCTTTAACGACGAAGTGTTTGAGTGCCTGCCAGAAATAGCGACCATACCAGGATGAAGCCATGCGTGTTTACCCAGTTTGATTGGAAGCGTATATAGGCTTTCAAAAGTTTTAATTGCCGTTGTGCGGGAAACGGAGTAAAGGAATTGTATAAACGGAAATGGGGAAGTTTACAAATTCACTCGCTTTTTTCTCCTTTTCTCTTTCGTTCTCAATGTCTCACTCGTATGCCACAGATACGTATGGTAAAATAATAAATCAAAAACAATTACGCTGCCTTAAAATTGAAAGAAATATTATTCGATTTAACTCTCAAAATGTACAAATTTTAGTAAAAAAAAAAGTGTAGGGCGATATTTATAAAAGTTTATAGAATTTGATTGTGTCGTAAACATGCCATCAAAGATATAAGAGCTACTTAAAATTAGACGTTATACGGCAAATCTGTTTGTTGATACCAGATGTTTGACACTGAGCGTTACAATTTGTCAGCAGTAATGGTAGTTATCATAAAATAAAAGTTATAAACTCTCTATCCGAACCAACGGTTAGAATAAGAGAAATGTTAATCACTGAAATCAAAGTGAATAATCGGTTTTTGATAGAAAAATGTTTAGGGTTCGTTAAAAATAATTTAAGTGGCAGGCAAAGTTCACTGAGAATAAGTGAAACTCATTTACAATCAACATAATATAGTAAGTGAACATACAGTACGGTTTCAATCACTTCAGTTGCTTATTTTTCACAAAAACGACTGGAATTGCACTGAAGTAGTTCATGTCTTACTGATTTGTGTTTAGAGTGTGAAAATGGCTGAACAACGAAGCCATGGAATTTCGTGAGAACTATGAGAGGTAACTATGCGTAAGTGTAATAAAAAATGTCATGGATTTATGGTAACGTCCGTTAAGTTTCTGACGTGAGCAAATATTAATCGAATCAGCAGAGAGACTGTGGCTGCAGAAGCAAATATGTACCAACACCAACAACACTTTTAGTATGTTTCATACAGTTTGTTTGTTAAGGAACGCGTGTACATAAAGTTGGTTTTCACACGGCAAATATCACCAGAATTTTTATAAATGGTCTCTTATCCATTCAATTTGCTCTTGACTAGGGACGAACGCTTATGGAGGTGATGTCAGTGGGCTTATCGTCTCGTCGATACAGCGAGGTCATTAGAAATATTGGCATAGAACTTGGCCAGACGACAGAAGTTTACAGGAAATCGGCCATGGCTGTCTTAATGAACCATTTCAGAATGGAGCTGGAGCGATTTAAGGAAACAATTGCAGACTGAAATCTGGATCGCCGATGCCGGAATCAAACCCGGTTCCATTCGAATGCGAGCCCAAGATTGTACTCTTACATCACTTCGCTTTGTATGAACATAAAGCTTACAATTCTCAATATAGCAAGTAAGGTTTCATTGAATATTCTGATAAACGGATGAAATAAATAAAATCTATGGATTGTCTTACAGTATTAACTTCCTGTCCGTTATTATTAACAGCTCTACTGAAAGTATCCTATAAAATATTTATTTAAATTCTTAATTTTAGCAGTACTTATTTAGTAGCATTATTTAAGTATTTATACTTTTTACTACTAAACAGTTTTGTTCAAATTCAGCAGAGTTGTTAAAAATTTTTATCGTCCTTAATTACTACTGTCGTTCATATTACAAAAGACGAGTACAGAACTGTGTAATTTGAAATAATGTCGTGTTGAATGCATTAAACGGTCAATGACTGTTTTTAATGATAGGGTAATACACGCCCTGGGGGAGCCTGAACTCACGAAAATGGTGTGCCTAGATCCTTTAAAAATGACTTGTGCATAGCGATACATTTATTTCTAATAATGAGCCGAATTTTTTTTACACTAGTAAATTAATAAAAATATCCGATAGCTGTAATCGTATACAGACACAATTTTATAACAATATTGTGTATATATATAAATCAATGTAGATATAATTTGTTTATCGATTTCAGTACTACAAAATAATGTAATATTCATGCGCTCACAACATTTTTCTCATCCTGGTAGTTATCGAAAATGATCTATCAAACTTCTGAAGAAAAATTATCGATAAACTTAGAAAGGTTCAGTGCTTTTGAAAGAAGCTGTAAGAAGTGTGAATACTTTTAGTGCAATTTAAATGCCTACTTTCGCAATTAAGGGATCTATAATTTCAAGTTTTCATAGAACATGAAGATATGAAACTTTTCTGCTTGCTGATAATAATTTATTGTAAGCTTCAGAACACCAGTCCAATCAAATTTTTCGGAGTGGAAATATGACACACTATGGTTTACGTTATAGATCGCATTCACTTTCTTTTCTGGTAACTCGGTGAAAAATTTTCTTCAGAAAAGGCACGGTTTTTGAACTTAGTTTACTAGGTTATTTGGACGAAAACCCATCAAATCAACATTTCAAGCAAATTTTAGCCTATTTATTTGTGCTTATCCAGCATCTTCGGTATTCTAGTAGATGATGGCGGCTGCTATAATTAATCGTTTAAAAGTAACTTATGTAGTAAATATTTATTCACTGGGTAGTTGAATTACTTAAATGTCATTAAATATATGAACACATCATTATGAGAAACGTGCTATAACACGCTACAAGTTTGGCACAAGTTACACCATATGGATTCAGTTCATTGACGTACTCACGCTAGCAAGTATATATCAATAAATATAAATCGGTCACATTTAATAAGTTGTTAAGTTAATGAAAGCGTAATATGTAAATTTAACCTTGCATATACATAACCTTTTGAAGAAAACTATGAATGGTCTTCTAATAAGAAAAAACTTTTCTGAAATTATTAACTAATTAATTAATTATTTGCTCGAACAGTTGAAAAAATTGTCAAAAAAAATTTGAAAAAATTGTTGGTGATACAACACAACGTCTTAACAATCTTTGCAGTTCTGTACACAGCAAATTGGTTTTCATAACTTTAAGAATAATATTTTTGTAATTAAATGTACAATAAATAAAGCAAATCATAATATATTTGTTATGAATGTGTTATTACTTCAATTATTAGAGAGTAGAATAATTTCATTTGCATAACATATTTTGGCATGATTTTTTTGCCACGGTTTTAAGAACAATAAATTTATAAGAGTTAAGTAATATCTGCCAAGCCCTTCATAGTTAAAAAAAATCCACTGCAAACTTCACAGAGCTTCATGGAAATAATATAGAATATTAACATTAACTGCTCAAAATTTCTTAACAGGGTCTAAAGTGAATCCAACAATAGTTTCGCAGATATCTGTATCTAATTATATGCTCTTGGTAGGAACGACTTATTTAAATTTAGTTATTTCAGTGTAACACAATGTGTTATTCAGGATAATGTCTATACAGGTAGGATTATTTAGGGTAAAAAATAATTATCAGCTATCATACAAACATCGCATCTCCGTTGGTAATACATTAGCCATTTCTTAGCGGAGAGAAGGAGTACTAACTTATAAATATACAAGCATACATTTTACAGTAAAACGAAGAATTGGCGCATTGCAACTCATTCAAGTAGACGTAGATATAAATATAAATGTTTACGTGTAAACCGAACAAGTTTTGATATAACTTCTCGGCTATTTTATTAGGAAAGGAAGCCTACACATGACCCCTATAAAAACTTTTAACACACTTTGCCTTTGGGGTGTCAGAGGTAATTTATTCACGGCTAGCTTCAGGTTCTGTTCTACCTCTAGCAAAAACATTATATCAATACATAAAGGAAAACTAAAGAATAAGAACGTGTAGTCCATGTTTATTACAACACTGCAACAATTGTTTTTTTTTTAATCGTAAAGCACACATTTTTTTATCTATAGACAAATTAACCTTAGATGTTGAAATTATTCACATTGTAGTATAGTATTTAAAACATGTAACGTGTCGAGATGTTTCGATATATTACAGAAACCTCGGCAATCGTATGAAGTTAACATGTTTGCCAACTTAACACATTTAACTGAAATACGATTTAAACCAGATTATACACTTTGCTCTAGCTATCGTAACATGTAAGAAAGTAAAATACTTTAAACACTTCAAACGACAGGAAAATCAAATATAGAAACAACAAAGTAAACATATGTCCCTCAATAAATTGTCTTTCTTCTGAAAGTTCAATTATAGTATTTAAGTTGTATTTCTCTAAATATTGGTGGAAGTCCTTATCTTTCTCACTGGTGAGACAGGCCTTGAAACGCCACTCTCTAGAGCGGCAGTCTTCATCTCCATCCACCCTGGCATTTTGTTGACCATCTCGCTGCTCTTCACTCTCTCGAACATGCAGTCACAACTTCCGGTGGAAACGGCACCCTTGGCGATAGTCGCCGGCTTCAGACACGAAGCCTGACATGTGGGGTGGATCCTGCAAACACACTCACTAAACAGTATTCGTTCTGATTTTTGTCGTGTTTGTATTGATAGTTTACAACACGGCCTAGCGTTTCTTCTTTGCAAGTGTTTTCTGCAGTAATAGTTTCACTCTCATTCCATTCTTCCTTGTAGGGAATAGCAAGCAGAATCTCAGACTAACACATGCACTTCATTCGCTCAATTCCAAGCTGGCGTATGTGGTGCTACTTGCCATCCCATTTCACATTCCCTAACTCGTGGGTTTGTAGAATCAACAAGTTATGTGTTAGTGTATATTAAAGGGAAATAAAATCTGCAGGATGAAGAAATTGTGATCTTCCTTGTAATGAAACCTAATAGCATTATTCCTAGCAAAATATATAAATTGACGACAAAGTTACTAGTAACTTGGATAGAGAAGTACGTAGCGATATAAGAGTTACAATTACTTCAATTGCTAAAAAGCGAAACCCGTAGAGTAAGTAAGTATCATATTCAATTATTTTTTCTTTACATTTGATCTACTATCTATGCTCTACGACCAATACATGTCAGCGTAGACCTGTGTATAGACGTTCACATTTTCCAAGTAGCAGTAAGGTTCAATCTTCCTCGTTTCAAAGCTGATTACTTTGTTGGCTGTGCTCATTGTTTTAATTTTACGCCAGACATGCTGCTGACTTATGTATTCAAATATTGAATGGTGACTCAAACGTACACAAATACATACTACTCGTGATGTGTGATAATCAACAGTGGTGTATGTGACAACTATCTTGAAACCACTTCGAGGTAAAATAATTCGGGGCAATTCTGGCTCCAGGAAAACAGTATCACCAATACACCTTAGTACAATACAATAACTCGCATCACAATATATGACCAACTCTGACCCCGTCATTCGGACGTCGCCTTTAACAGAATATCGTCCTCAGCAAATTATTCCTAGCCTACAGCACACTGAGAAAAAAATTTTGTTGGTGCAAACAAAATTTATTTGAATCAACCAAATCATTTGTTTATAGAGGGGCAACGAAATATTTGTTTGCTCGTACCAAATTATTTTGTTCCCTCGATTTGTTTGAGGCAAATAGCTGAATTTTGTTAGCAGTACCAAATATTTAGTTGGTCATAAAAATATTTCGTTAGACATGTTAAATGCGCATACAATATTTTAAGAACTAAAAAAGTATATTTTACTAACTTAAAAAAATTCTGAAATTTTAAGACTTAAAAAAAAGTATGTCCGGACCGGGATTTGATCCATCATCCTTTTCCTTTTTTCTGTTCATGACCTAACCAACTGAGCTACGACTGCTTCTGTGATATTAAGGTTGTTATTTGTGTAGGAATAGTTGGGTCTAATATTAAATGACGATTGTACTGTTTTATTTTCAAACATGTTTGTTTTCCGTCTAGGAAAAGGTAAACAACGTCAAATAATATTACCAAATTATTGCCGTGCACCGCAGCACAAAGAACGAGACGTGCAGCTGCGGTGGTTTACAAGTTTATAGCATTTTCTTTTGTGATCGAGCAAATTAACCACTTTGAAATGGTTATGGCTAAAATTAAGATATTTGAATTATGCTGATTAACAGTTTAGACATCCTACTTGTCGCACAAACTTATATTTTGAATGTTGAGGTATACAGTGTTCGCCATCTTGTCGCTCACGCACGCCAGACGCCATCTTCCGCGAGTCAACCAAATGGATTTAGTTTCACCAACAAAATCATTTAGTCCACCGAAAAAAATTGTTGGTTCAAAGCACATCACTCATAACTCACAATATTATTTTGTTGACAAGTTGTAACAAGTTGTTTGTTTACAAAAATATTTATTTGACGTCCTATAGTAACCAAATATACGTTTGGCACAAACAAATTGCGTATAAATGAATAATTTGGTTGAGGGAAATAACTAAATTTGTTTGGAGGACTCCAAGCTTGGTCTTACCAGCAAAATATTGTTTGGCTGAAACAAACATCACTCAAACAAATATATTTAGTACAATGAAACAATTCTTTCTCTCAGTGCAAGTCTTCACAGCAATTACTCACTAATTGTGACATATCGACGTAACTGAGTCAAGTTGAACCTGCCTTTTACTTTTTGTGTATCCAGCGTCTTTAGTTCGTAACAATTATTACGAATAATTCTGCTAATATTTACGGTCCTGAATAGATAAAAAGTAACTTTTTTTGTCACGTTCTCCCAGAATTGAGATATGGGGTTTGTCTTTAGTAGTACTGAATCTCCAATGTTGAAATTGTCTGTTTCGGTTTTCTTCATGTACTTGGCCCGCCTCTTAGCCGTCGTCACAAGCCTACTCTTCACTAATCTTATGATTTCTTCCTTGATCTTCTCGCCTTCGTTCGGTTTGATTTCGTCCAGCCTTGGTATTACTAGCGTGTCAAACACTTCCGAGCGTTTGTTAATTAACACCTCATAAGGAGTCAAAGTGGTGGAAGTATGCACAGTAGCTATGGTTCATTACCAATTTCGTGTCACTTATCCATCTAACCTGCAATGCAGTTTGTCTTGTAACCACTGGACATGATTTTGAAGTAGCGCCGAGAATTCTAATTCGTGGTACCGGCATGATAGGTAAGTTTATGCCTGCATTAGTTAATTTATTAACTACTTCCTCCGACAGGCACGAGACTTCCGCCCCACTATCCAGTAATGTGGGCACGAGTTGGTCGTAGATGTACAAATTAATTTCTGGGCACAACATTTCGTATTTTGCTTCCTCTATGTGATCCGACTCTTGTAACAAAAATTCTCTTTCATTTTCATTAAAGAAAATAGTATTTAGTGAGAGCAATTTGTTTCCATTTCTCTTTGTGTCGCTGCTCACGCACGACGGCCATTTCGTGTTAACAATTTACATTCTCAGTGCCAAACGAAATGTTGATGTGGTTATGTTTATTTTTAATTTTGCGCACTAGTTCACATGTGCATGCCTCCTGAGGTGTAAATTAATTGGCGACTGGTGAATGGAGGTGTTTATCGCGAGCCGTTTCTAGTTTAATGTTTGTTAACCGGACGAAGAGGAATCAAACAGTCTTCCCCGCTTGTTGTCCGTGCTTAGTTCAGGCGTTTTTGGGTTTAAAGGTTTCTGACAATCAAAATATCCGCTGGTCTTTCCTTTAAGTGGCGACCTGGAAGTATGCCTCTGTTCTCTTTCTGGTGACTCATTTTTGTAACCCTGTTTCCATAAGATTCTTGACGTATCATAGGACTGGTATGTCACGACCTGTGAGGGCTTTGACAAGGTGAATCACACCCCTCTCCTTTATACCAACGTAACTTATTACTACAGTCGTTCCTTCCTCGTCGTCGATTTCTGGAATTTCTGTTGCCGTTAACCCGGCCAGAGTGAACATACCCTCCATCGCGGGTCGAATCTTCCCTTGACGTCGTAATGCTATCAACGTGCTGGTTTCGATCTTCGTTTCCTGGTCTACGATACTCGTTATATCTGGTGGAACTAGTGTTTCCAGCATTCCGGCCCAGACCACGATTGGTGTCGTAGTTGTCTTTCTAGTTTGTCAACTAATATTAGTTGTTAGCGAAATTCTGAAAAAGTTAAGTTGTATTTCCCTACTAGTGCCATTTGGTATGAAAATGGCATCTGAGCAGTGATGAGCTCAATTTCTGTCATCTCGTGACTCACGGCTCCTTTCGTGTATGAAGCTAATGTGTTCGTCAACCCGCTTATTACCTCTGGGGTCATATTTTCCGGCATGTAGGGACGATCTAACTAAGCCTTGAGTTTTTGGATCCTGAACTAGCGCGTAAATTTCTCCCTGAACCCTTCGTACGTTTTCGTCATAGGTTTCTCCACGTCCCACCATATCTCGCCGATCCAGAGTAAGGTATTTCAACCGTTCTTCGTCACAAAGCTCGAATATATTTGCGTAAACCGTTTTAAAAATTCCGTTGGGTTTTCCCTTTCGTTATTTGCATACTTTGGCACGGATTTGCCCAGTTACTGAATCGGGTGGTGAAATAACACAGCTGAATTTAATAAATTAGGCTGTCCGTCTAAACAGTGTGATTCACGGGGCTTTGAAATACTATCTCGCAATTGTGAAACAGATCGTGTAACTTGTTCTGCGGGAGTATATACTATTCGTGTATAGTCATCTGTTGTTGCCTGTGAGTTAATAGCGGTCTACTGTCTATCCCATATCTCATTTTCCTTACTTGGTATATAGCACGTTCAGTGTTGCTGGTTAATTCTGCAAGATCCGTTCTGCATGCACCTTATATTTCAGCTATTGCTTGTCGCAATATTTCCTATACACTCGTCCTGCACGTTTCACGTATGTCAGTCACAGTTTGGTGAGAAAATTCCTGCTGTGTATTCTGGTTTATTTGTAGCGCAGTCGTGGCTACACTCACGGAGTCTATTTGTGTTTGGACTTCGCGTATTATATTATCTTGGCTTGCTAACCGACCTCCCATTTCATCTAAACGCTCGTCTGTTTCCTTTACATGATTTTGCACTAGAAACATGCAATTCTGCGTTTCATTCTCCACTGTTTTAAGCCTGGCGTTTACATCTTAATGTAGGGCGTATAATTTGCTAGTTAGTTCCTTCCTCAGATCGTCTTGTACAACTCTCATTTCTGTTTCGAAACTTAACCGCAGCGTGTCCTGACTTGTTCTTAATGTTAATAGTTCAGTTCTCAAACTAGCCTGGGTCTCTTGTCTTTAAACTAGTCTGCAGTGTATCCTGACTTGTTTGTATAGTTTGTAGTTCTGTTATCAAACTAGCTTGTAGTATATCTTGGCTTATTTGTATAGTTTGTAGTTTTGCTCTCAAATTAGCTTGTAGTGTATCCTGACTCGTTTGTATATCTGTTCGCAAATTGGTTAAGTTGATCTTCAATTGTTGAAACATGTCAATCATGTTTTGCATGTCGAACGGTTCGTTTGCGTGACCCGTTCCGGCTTCGGTCAGCTCGTCTAATGTATAGAATCTGTGTCAGTTGTACTGTAAGCTACGACGGCGTCAATGTGTTTCAAAGCTAGGTTATGATCTGCCATTATTTCTATTGTACATGCACTACAAGCAAAGCACCTACCACACTTTCTGCCACTTCAGCTCACCTCTATAATTGAAACAATTTTTCTTGTCCTCTCCTAAACACAAAATGGGTTCTTCCGTGTTTTGCAAACGACATGTCTTCATGTATTCCTTGGCTTACTCCCGCGGGCGACAAATACTTCTGTCAGAGGTAATTTATTCACGGCTAGCTTCAGGTTCTGTTCTACCTCTAGCAGAAACATTATATCAATACATAAAGGAAAACTAAAGAAAAAGGACGTGTAGTCCATGTTTACTACAACGCTGCAACAATTGTTTTTTTTTAAATCATTCATTAAATACACATTTTTTCTGTCCACAGACTGATTAACGTTAGATGTTGAAATTATTCACATTGTAGCATAGTATTTAAAACCTGTAACGTGTCGAGATATTTACATATATTACAGAAGTTACAACCAAATATTTGATATTAATTTTTTGCTGTAGCAGCAATGTTGTCACCACCTAGAAACATACAGATCAGTGCAGAGTACTTGTTTGTGCTGAGCTTATCAGCACGTTCTTATCGACTAACAGGATCACCTGTAGACAGGATCGTCTATAAGATACAAAGTACATTGTTTGATAGAGTTAGCGGATTCTTCGGTACACTGAGAGGTTCCGCAGCAACCACGAGGAGACACGAACTTCGGCGAAAACCGGACGAGGAAAAGACAACAAGAAAAGTAAACCTATGCTTCCCGGAAATTTGGTTGCAAGCACTACCTGTGGGTGTTTTCCTCTGCGCTGAGTAAGATTACGTGAACGTTCATATTGAAAAGATTTACCAAGCTGCTTGTGTGGGAGTTGTATAAGGATTGATAAAAATATAGCCTATGTTTCCATTCGTAGAACATAGCATTTTTCCTCAACAACACCCTTTAAATTCCGAAAAGAATTTTAAAAATTTTAATAATTTTACCCTCATCTTAAAACGATTCTTCAAACTAAGAAAGTTTGCTAGTCGTAATATCTACTCGAATTTCTTCTCGGTGAAGGTTTTCAAATCGCTAAAGAAGAACTCTCTGTTTATCCGTCTTTATGTGTTTTTTCTGTGGTAGGGTTCAAACACTGTAATTCTTCTTCATCTTCTTCCTCAGAGTGCCATACTCTACAAGAGCGTAGACGTTCATCTGCGGCGATGTGCGTTATAGTGCAACCTGGATAAAATTCTGATCCGAGGTCTTACCTTTATGTTCTAAATCCAATCTGTTCTTCGCCTACCAGCGCTCCTTTTTCCTTCAGTTTTCCCTTGAATGATAAGTTGTATAGTTTCGTATTTCTGTCCTCTGGTGACTTGTCCGAGGTATTTATTCATTCTTTTTTTGACCTAGTCAATCAGCATTCTCTCCGTCTTGGCCTTATCTAGAACTTATTTTTGGAAGTCATTGTAGTCCATTGATCTTCAATATTCTCCTATGCATCCACATGCCTGAAGCTTTCAACCCTTAAATTTGTCTTTAGATAAACGTTGCTGCTTCTATGATATACATTAAAATTTTGTAGGTTTAACGTTGTGCAATATATTTAGTGCTGAAGCATAAGAATCTATCAGTCAGTAGATATGTCATGTTATTCATTGTTGTTCGAGCAAAACCGCACCATATTTTAACTTCTGTATCCAAGTCTTAAATCTCTGTGATGGTACAATCTACATATTTTTGAACTTATGGACTTTATCAATAATTTTGTTATTGAATTAGACTACAGTCTGGTTAAGTGGCTGTTTGCTAGCTACCATCAATTTAATTTTCTTTACATTGATGTTCATATTTTAGGAATTTCCAACAGAGTTATGTTTGTTTACTGGGTGTTGGAGTTCTTGAATGTCATCCGCTAAAGTAGCAGTATCATCAGTAGAACCGATCACTCTCCCATTGTTCTTAATACAACATGGTGAATAAAAAATGAAAATTTTAAAAACTTGCTCAGCATACAAGTTGAATAGCAGTGGGGAAAGTATACAGCCCTGTCTCACCTTGCGTTGAACACCATATTTCAGGTTATTTTGGTGAGCTCAAAATAATAAATCAGCTTATTGTTACGAAAAAATTATTTCATAATAATCATTTCAATAATTTTAATTATTTCTAGAAGTCTCAGAATTCGCCATGTTGAACATTATTAAATGCATATTCGTAATCAACAAAGCAAATAAAGACGTCGTAATTCATGTCTCTGCTTTTTTGTATGATGATATTACATGCTGTGAGGTCTTCTCTGGTTTCAAGACCAGGTCACATTTAATTCGGATGCGTTGATGAGCGATTATAAGGACAGTTTTCAATATATTCCATATAAGACTGGTGGTGCGGTAGTTTCCACACTTCTTCGGATATCGTTTCTTTGGGACGACCACAAATGATTAATTAAAACAGTTTGATGGATACATCAATAACTAATATCTGACTAAAGATGTTTTCAACATTTAGGAAACTAATTATATTCCCTGAAATTTTCTTTAGCATTTAATTTTCTTAATTGCTTGTCGAACTTCAGATTTTTAAAGTTGATAATTTTCTTCTAGATGAGTGCCAAGGTTGGGATTATTATGCCTAGCATCGGGAAATAATTCCTTCAAATAATGTTTCCAAGTTTACTCCGTATTTCTACTTTCAATAATAGGTACACCGTGACTACCTGATAGCCTGTCAGACTTGTGTTTAAAAGATTTGCTCGTGACTAATTTGATATGTTTACGCATCCCGAAGGAGTCGTGTTTTTCTGCTGGAGCTTCAATTTCTTCACACTGCTCTTCCATCCACTAATTATTGCTTTTATCATCGTATTATTTATTTTCTTATTTATTCCTTTGTACTCTGTCATGTTCTTATTTGTATGAATTCGTCTTTCATTCATTAGGTCAATGATTTAATACATAATCTACTTCTTTTTCCTGACTTTGCCTTTCTTACGATTATTTGGACAGTTTTCTAGGACCACTTGGTTTAATTTTGTTACTTTTAGCGCATCACTTAACGGAATCAAATTATAGGCTAATTTACCTTTTGGTTATTGTAGCTCTTACTGCCGTTAAAATGTGGAATAATTTTCTCTTTGCGGGTGGATGCAGTACGCAACTCATACAAGGAAATAAATTGTAAATTCGAAAAAAAAAAAAAAAAAAAAAACCCGCAATGGTAACTTCCAGTACAGTAGTTCTGTTTGAATTGTTCCTGCCGGTTACACTATTTTTGTGTTTATTAATGTTTGTATTGGAGTCTTAACGCAAATATAAATTTTTGAGGGTTAAAAAAAGCTCGATTCGTACAGTCTGAATAATTTGTATTCACAGCAGTGGAAATGTAACCATACTGGGTTGTAATTTATATTTTGTAAATAAGAATTTGTACATTAGGTAATTTTCCTTTCCTATTTAAAAATAATCTGCCCTGGACAAAATAGAACTGCACGAAATGGTTTTGGGTGAAAGTATTTAGACCACATGTTATCATTATCGTGCGCAATGTATAGATTACCTCACCACACTACATGTGACATCATCATACACTGTACTGTACACTGCGCGTCAGCTCAGATGGCGAGTGGCAGGTACTGAGTGAAGGGCACATTCAAGGAATTCAAGCATCAGACCGCTGCAAAAGCACCTAGTAGCCTATAAATACTGGAATGAACTCGACCTACGTAAATTAGTCGTTCGAATTTAAAACGGTAGTAATATTATATGCAACACATTCCAGCTCGTTACCCGCCAACTTACATGGCGCGTGCTGTAAATAAAAATTGAATGTAGAACAGTCAGCGGAATGGTGTATAACAAATACAGTACATGCAGTTGGGAAAAACTCATTTTTTAGTTGTAAGTTTAATAACTCCTCATTTAGGTAACAAATTCAGTGAATATACGGAATGTAAAAAAATTTGGTAGGTTTGGGGTTTTCCTTGTCGCGTCATACTGTGGATATATTTTTCTTTAGTTTGTTAACCTCAACTGCTGTGAAAAATGTGTTTCACTTAGTATTTAATGGTGTTTCATTTTCGCATGGAGTGCGGGCAATTGTATTCTGTTATGTATGTTAGCTTACCATGAAGATTATTTTGTCTATTCAGATAAATACCAGCAGAGATTTTTGATTTTCATATTTGTTACGTTCGCAGCGGATCGTGTCGTTATTTAAGTATACATGTATAATCCTGCCACAACGTTAAATATGTTCCACCCTTGAACGGAATTATAACAAAAATTAACGCATTAAAATGTTAAAGCTGTTTATTTGTAATGTATCTTAAACACACTAGAAATTGTATGAAATGTAATTTATGTTTTATATTTTAAAAACTTATGTAATGGTATGCTTCTGTTAGAATTGAAACAATGGTTAGTATTATGCTAAGATTTTAAAAAGCAAATACACTACTGTATTAAATGAGCATTTAATTTACTTAGTCGCATATAAAATTTAAAATAAATTCATTATACTGCAATCTAACACTTTTTTTAAATTCCCGTTATTAGATAAATAACAGTACTGGTTGTGAATTGTAGAGTATACTTACATAAAACATGTCGATTTAGTTGACGGTGAGTTAAGTTACGCCCCAGTAAAATGACTAATCAAGCTGATTGAATGGAAGGTAACTTATAAAAAGCTGCACGATTGCCAAATGTAACGAACTTATTGTGATTTATTTCACTCACTCATGTCGTTGACACTTACTTCTGAAACAGAAGGAAAAAAGTAGAATGATTAACGAATAACGAAATTTTTTCAACCTCAATATTGAATGGACAAATAAATAAACGTCGAAATTTATGACAATCACGTCCGTTTCATCAGATACGCGAGTCAGTAAGCACAAAACACAATTTGCAATTTCGTTAGCTTCCTCGTAACAGTTCACTGGTTATCTGACACTTTTTTTTTTTTTCGTATTTGTGATACTATTTGAAACCAACAATTTAGAAACAAAATAATTACGGGTACATTAAGCGCAGAAAAAACTCTGATAACAGAATATTGCTTGCAAAAAGTGGACATGTAAATTAATTATCGAAACGAGATTACTTCTGTTACAGTGAAATAACCATTTTTAATTATAATTTTCTTAATAGTGCCAAAAATTACCAGTGCTAAGCGAAAACAAATTAAGTAAGAATATTTTGGCGTTAGTGATTTAAATTTTAATATTAATTCTGGAGTAAAACCAGAAGAACAAACTTATTTCGGACTGTTTTCAGGAGCGAAACATAAATTATCAGGGACAACTCCAAATTATCACGCAACTCATTTCAAGGTTAAATGTGAGGGATACCAGAAGGATCTCAAAGGTTACGAAATCAGCAATGAATCCGTGCGTTTTCCTGGAATAACATTTAAAATAAAAATTATTGTGCAACTTAACTCTAGACTAATAAATTATGAAAGCTGAGGCCAGAGTAATACAAATACCGAAAATTTACTAAAACACCTGCGGCTTCAATAAAATGACTATGGAATAATATTTAATAGTTATCACATAAAATTTGAAAAGGCAAATGAAAGTCAAGAAAGGTTGGTTTTAAGAAAGGTGATTAAAACACTTTACATTCAAAAATTATAGTTTAACAATTTTGCAAACCGAATTCAACAATATAAAGTTTTCCGAAAGTACGAATTATTATTTATTAAAACGTGTTAAAATTAACAATTTAAGATTGTTAAAACACGACGACATTTCACAGTTTCATTTGCAAGATAATTATAACGTTTATTTTTCAGTTGCAAATTACTTCTTTCTCGCTGGTGTGTGAGTGTTTAGTCTGAAACTCGCACTAAAAGTGACCAAATAAAACTCGAGCTCTCTCCCGATTGTTTTGTCACAACTAAATTAACCTAAATTTAAATTTACTTTTAAATTTGTCGTCAGCTTTAGCTTTAATTTTAGCATTGTCGTTAATAGTAATTGTATCGCCTGGCTTAAATCAAACTTCCAAACATATCATTAACTCACTACTAAGACCTCTACAGGCGGTATACTTAAGGGGCCTCCCTACCTGTGTTTCAAATGTGTTGCAACGAGTTACGACTATTCGTTCTTTGACGAAACTGTTTAACGCGCATTATATTTGTACATCTACGAAAAGAACACAAACTTCAAACTATGTAGCCCTAGTTTTTATAATTAAGCATGTTTACTGGAAACATCATTTTCGGGACCCTCCAAGTGGCTAAAAATGGCTTTTCCAACCTGTCGTATCACGAAATATAACAAGCAGATTCTAAAAACACAACTATAGAAACAAGCGTTAGACTTTGAACTATGCTGCCCACAAATAAAATAATGTGGTCACCGCTTAGTCCCATAGGAAAAACAATAATAGGAAAGCACTGCATGCCAGCTGAGTGGCTTGCACGGAGAGGCGATAATGCATTGCGTATGTCGGTCAACGGCAACCTTACCGCTCCTGTCACACACACACAAACACAGCCTAGGGAGGCCCTTTAAGTTTTTTGGTGTCAGTCCTTTACAGCTAGTGCGGTCAGTCCTCTGCCCCATGACCAGGCGTCTCTGCCGAAGCCAACACTACAATTTAACTACTTACACTAATTTAGAAAAAAAGCTGCCTCTCTACCGGCATTCTAGCCTTTGGGAGGTGGTTTCCCTCCCAAGGCTAACTCTCACGACCTGCATCTACATCTTAATCGACCCGAGGTGCTGACAACACGCCTGAACCCGGCAGGCGACAAAGACCAACTCTCCGAAAAATGGCGTCCGACCACCCGTCGCCACGGACCCAGTTCCCGAGTCAGCAAAGCCCTTTGCGGCCGACACCCTGACACTGAGTTTCATAATTAACGCCCCTTGTCACCAGGCGAAAAACTGTTCTTCTTTCTAGGAGAGGTGGTTGACCCGCGAAAATCAGGTCGCTTCCTAGAAGTAGTCAGCGCGCCTAGCACAAAGGCGAGCGTTCCTTGCGAAATAACCAGACACCTCCCCCTCCGTTCGCTAATCTGAGTCAATGACATGTCAACACGCCCACAGAGACTAAAAATGACTTTCAAAATTTACGATGGTATAGTCTAATATTATAAATCTAATATTGGCATTTATTTCGATTTACTGAGGTATTTCTCGCAGAAAAAAAAAAACACCTTACCAATAACATATGGGAAATTCTTTGAGAAAAACGGCTTCTCTTCAATATCCGTACTGACACCTTATTTACATCGTCACTGTTAGTAATATTCAGTAAATAATAGAGTACAGCAAAGAACAAATTATATCAAAGTCTGGCAATATTGTGTCACGAGAGGAGTGTGCGTGTACGTTTTTAGTCAGACTGCAGCATTACCTGTTTATGCAACATATCCCGTGATGACAATGTATGTTTTGATATTCGGTGGGATAAAAGTCAAATCGAAGTTTTTTTTTTGTCTTATTCTGGACTTCGCGGCGGTCGATAGAATAAGATGAAGGTTGCGCCCATGACAAAATTAATAGTAATAATTAAGGTAAACTATTTTGTGCTCAAAGAAAAAAAACATTCTCTAGTGTCTAAATCGTTATCGCTGAGAATAAATTAATGAAAAGTTTTATGAACCTCCCCAACACTTCCAACCCCCACACATGTGTGTATGTATGTATGTATATATAAATATATGTGTGTGTGTAGGTGTGTGTGTATTTATAGGAAGGTACATTTTTTTCAACATCCAATTGGCTGTAATAAAAAACAGGAATAAGAAAGGAAATGATTTTAATGTCAAAATAAACGTACATCTTTACACTATTGTTCCACATAGTCACCGTGCAGATTGTACCGATGCACCAGCTTGCAGATACCCTCCTGACAGTCCGGATTTGGCACCGAGTGACTTCCACCTTTTCCCCACGTTGAATAAGTGGCTTGGAGGATGACGCTTCAACACCCATGATGAACTGCAGGACACTGTTAAAACGTGGCTGAATAGGCAGGAGGCATCATTCTTTACAGAGGGTATCGGCAAGCTGATGCATCCGTACTACAAATATACCTCAATCTGCACGGTGATTATGTGGCAAAATAGTGTAAAGATGTACTTTTATTTTGACATTAAAATCAATTCCTAATTGATTCCCCTTTTTTTATTACAGCAGATCGGAGATTGAGAAAACAACAACCCCTGTGTGTGTGTGTATATATATATATATATATATCTGGGTGAAATTGGAGACGGAAATGTTAGTGGCAAAATGTTGTACAAACAAAAATTTTACGTGCACAAAGTGGCAGCACTGCACGGAGAAAGTCCCCTCTTGCGCTCTACGTTCAGGTATTATTTTATGCATGTTAAGTCAAGTTTGGACGGCTCGGAATTTTGAATGTCGGTTTACGATGCAAACATGTACGCAATAACCGTAACCGTAATATAATGTACGAGTATAAGAACGAAGACCTGCGGTTTAGGATGGCCTTGTGCATGCATGAAGTCTATGTAGGAAAATGGCCGCTGGTGTCAGCTGTTCGTTATTATGGTTCGTGTGTTTTACGTGGGCAACTATTTTTTTGGTTTACGTATTGATTACACGTATTTTATCTCATGATTATTGGATATTGTAAACGTTTTTATTATTTGCTATGTTATTTTCTTTTTTCTCCTGCGGCCATCGTAAAATATATGACGTGTTTTCTTCTTCTAAATTTGTTTCGCCAAACTACCTTGAAATAGTGTTAGAGCAAATTATTTTCTAAGACATTCCTCGAAAATATGTGTTGTATGGCCACTAAAACAACGATACTTAATTTGTATATTACCGTACCCTCACAACATCGCACCTTCTAACCTTAGGCCTACTTGTAAATCAAGCAACTGTTCCCTCTAATGTTTATAAACTGCACAAACGAAAAATTTAATTACATCACGCTAGCTGTTATGTTATTCCTTTACTTATATTGAAATAAAAAAACCACTTTGCAACAAATATGATGTAGTTCATCTGTAACAGTAGGTTATTTTGCATCGTACTAATAAACATAGTTTCAGTACTAATTAACTAACGGTAAACACATAAGAATGTAGGTAGGCAAATTATTACGTTAAAATATAAAGACATAGCACGTTTTTTCATCGCAGAACGGCACAAATAATTACAACCACACTTTGCTGGTGTAAAGTAAGCTTAATCTAACTGCATTGTTATGTTACACTATACCTGTATCAAACAAATTTTCGTTAGTTGGACTACCTTATTCCAAAATATTAAATTTTCCATGAAAATTACTTTCCTTTTCATTGGTGGCGAAAACGATCCGGCAAAAAGTTTGCCGAATTTGAAGATATACGATAACAATTTAATACGGTAATAAAATAATTTTACACCACATACATTCAAATACACTTTTATTTTAACTTATTGAAAAGTGTGGAGCTAACAACAAGTGTATCTCAACTTGGAACTTTAAAAATGCATTTTTTCAAAACACATATCAAAATGTAACGTTCTTTGCCATATATACTATCGGTTGCTAAGCAACGAAGGAAGAAGTAGCGTTTAGTGGAAGTATTTACGTATTTACGTTTTTTTCTTGTGTACTGCGTTCCTGTCAGCTTAAACATTACGCTTTACGGCACGAAATAAAATGTAACCATTTCATACATGCACGTCTTTACGTCAGCGACGTAATACTACACGACACGTATGCGTCACAATAAACTGTGTCGTAAGAAAACACAACATTCAATTCCATACGCTTACGCTTGCTACGTACATGTTAGCATCGTAAACCGACCTTAACCTGCATTCATAATATGCAGGGCAGAACAGTAGTAGTAGTAGTAGTAGTAGTAGTAGTAGTAGTAGTAGTAGTAGTAGTAGTAGTAGTAGTAGTAGTAGTAGTAGTAGTAGTAGTAGTAGTAGTAGTAGTAGTACTAGTAAGATATCTGTGGAGCACAAGAGACGACTAACTACAGTGCAATGTTGCCATATTGTGTATTTAAAATGTCAACGTACAGCATGTTGTCACTAATATTTTTGCATCTAATTTAGCCCAGGATTCGCGTGGCCTTAACATAATTCAACGCTAAAAGCATTAATCTATAACTGTAGGTTTCTTGAAGCCAATTTGCGAAAACTAAACAATAGCCATCCTAGACAATAAAATAACCAACGATTTAAACAAAATTGTTTCCAGTGTTACGAACTTCTGAGGGACAATATCTGACGCCGGAACATCGTGCATTTAACTGCGGCGCAAGAGATCACGCGTAACGAATTTGTAATTTTGAATAAATATTTACTGATAAAGTTGGCAAATACCAATATCTACGATTGTCATTGAGTATTTTATCCATATTGGCTTCGAAAAAAGCGTAGGAATTAATTGATGTTTTCAGCGTTAATTTATCTACCACGCACTCTTAATATGCGTTTGTTAATGGACAGCGTATATACATATAAGTACATATATTTTATTCATTTTCCCGCGAAACTTTATCGTTTACTAAATAACACACAAAATAAAATATATCAGGTATCACATTTCCATTGAGAGTACTATTCTTGAACAAAAAAAAATTGATTTCGTTTTAGAAAATCGTCAGACTTTCTAATTACCAATGTATAAGAGCTAACATTATTAATGTTTTATACTAACCCTGAATACTTGATATTATTTTGCGACAAAATTCTTGAGTTATTAACACAAATTACAAAATTTAGCTCCGCATATGAGTCAAACGAATGAATGAATGAATATATTTTGATCAGCGCTCAACATGTAGGTATTTTTAGCATTGTTGATGTGTGACATGATGTGAAAAGGAGCGGCGCCAGAATGAATGGGCGGAGGAATCGAGAGATCTCCGAGAAAACTCGCCGACCAACGTCATCGTCTGGCAAGATTTCCACATGCGAAAATACGGGGAATCGAACCTGTATTGCCTTGGTGGGAAACGATTGGTATGACCACTCCGCCACCGTGGTCCCCAAGTCAAATTAATGCTTAATTACTAGCGACACTTTAAATTCATGTTATAATTTGGCCACAGACTGGACTTCGCTGATTTGGGTAATGTTATTTACGTATATGACTTGATTTACATGCGATTAGAGTCACAATCAGAAGAACTTTTTTTAGTTTTGGGTTCAAAATGTTCCCTTCTAAAAAACACGAGATTGTAGGTCTGTAGAAGTCTTCGGTCGCGTGAACAACAGTTTACAGTTTGGTTCGTTATCAGAAACGCAAAATTCGCAGGTTTCTGTACGGAAGATAACTGTCTCTCAATGTAACTGCGGGAAAGAGACGAACGGAATAATTCACCACTATGCATATTAATGCGAAAATATGCTACATGTACACCTGCCTTTTTTGAACATTAATGTAACAAACTGCTAGCAATCAACTGTTTTTAGAGTCACTGTGTTTTATCTACACTTTCAGCATACATCGTTTATTCATAGCAAAAAGAATGAACAATCTTGTAAATGTGTGTAGTAACAACTTTAGTTTGTAACCTAGAAAACTTTGCGGTACTAAAAGCTTATTTATTTGTTACGCGAAGAAGAGTGGCAGGTTAATTAAAACTGTCAGAAATATCGACGGAACAAAGCTTCCCAACTTAAATTAGCCGTCAAGTATTCGCTGCCGAGAACTTTAACGTCGTCAGTTGTGTTCGAGTTGAAATTTTTTTTGCCTTTTTTTATCGCGACTTAATAAAAGATAATGCGAAAATGCTTTACTGTTTCTTGTAGCACTCACTTCCAAACGAGCGATGCTGAGCAGTCAAACTTAGATATTTTCTTGTATAGTCCTACACAGTTATTAGTTAAAGGATTAAACTGAATCTTCTATTTTCGAAACGTTGGTAGAACATTTCTTAATCAGCGTTAAGTTTTGAAACGAGACTGTGCTTAGTATTTTTTTGTTAAATTTTTTCGTAGGACTTGCAGATTTTGCGTGGGAAATTAACTAATTCCTTCTCAAAGAAAGGAAACATTATCCAATGATTAAAAATATATGTATAAGAAATACTGCCTTCGTTCTCTACTTAAATGCTCTAAAATGATGAAACCTAAAACATAACATTCAGTGTTTACATAAAATCATATCTAGCATAAAGGTACCTGAATTCTAAATAGCTAAATTTTCGCGAAATTTGTGTAATTAAGTTAGCATAGTGGAAGGACTTATAATATCTGAATGAATAATATTTATTATGAACTTCGACTCTGACATGTATCTTAATTTTGAACTTTGTGCGTATATAAACTCATTTGGCAGGAATTAATAATGACAATAATAATAATAAACCCGTTTTAAAGGATAAAATACTTATCAAAATATTTATAAATAATAGATTTCCACAAATACATTAAATGAATTTATTTTGGTTTTATTTGAAAATAGTTAGAAGTAAGAATAATATCACTTCCATCCGCTGGTTTTCATGCGGGTGTACTATATATCACATTGTGGCCCTAACTTATATAATAAACTAAGATGCGTTGTTACATTTTTGTATTTATTTTAGATAAATGATCTGTTGAACAAATGTTGTGCTCTACCCGTATAACAATATCAATTTATGTATTACTTATATACATGTAGATAGTGTGAACGATGATCATGTGCATCGAAAAAAACTGAAACATATTTACTTTGTGATAAAATATATTTTAATATTAATAACCGCTGGGCTTAAATTTTCACTTTGGTTCATTTTAGATTTAATTGTGTTAATAAATACGACTGCGTATAACACAATCCAAATATTTCTAAAACTTAGTAGTTGTAAAGCCTCTGGAATAAGCGTTACTTACCACTTCATTAGAGTTCCCTGAAACATAATGGCTATAATCGCTTATTTACCATATTTAAATCTATCTTAATTGTATTTTAGAAAACTTTCGGAATCTTAAGAAATATGTCATATATATTATAATGTTAATGTTAACATGTCATGCAAGATTTCAAGTTCTTATACGAGATCTGTAATTGTCTCTACTATCAATTATTTGGTTGTATTATATTGTCCACAAATGAACTTTATACCTATAATAAAAGCGAGCGTTATCAGCAATTATAAAAGTACACTCTACAACTTCAGAAACAGAACCATAGTTGTATTGACAAATTGCTTGAAAATAAATAAAGCCATGCGGTGTTATGGATTTTGATTTCGGATGTATTACAATTGGAAGAAACGTTTTAAGGTAATTTCCGAAAACCGTACCTCATTTTCAAGGGCTGTTAATATATCACATTGTAGTACATATAAACTCTTTTATTTCTTGATGAATTGTACGTTCTCTTAAAAACCTATGTATGAATAATATTCTATAAATTTGAAGATTTACGTGGTAAAACTAATGAAAGGACAGTGTTAAATTTACAGACACACACATATAATTACTCGAAAAATACTATTGATCTCAATTATTACTTTGCCGAAAATATTAACCAATATTGAGCTTTTTCTTCTTTTTATCACTAATATCTGTGAAATGTTTTACATTACATTGTTATGATATTCGAGACTAAATGCATAAAGTTTTTTTTTTTTTTATTCTTGCTTTTAAATAAAATATAAAACAATTTCGGTAATTAAACATTTTTATTTACTTCTTATAGTCGGACATGCTTTTTTGATTATTAAGAAGAAAAGTAACATTTTTTATAGTATCAATAATAATTTGAATGAATTTTTTTCTGTACCTTGTTCACAGGTGGATTAAATTACCGAGATCCGAACCATATCGCACTTTGGGGAAAATACGATCCCAAGTACAAAATTTCACGATTTTATTTAAGTTTTTGAAACAGGGTGACTGTGCAATTTTTTAATGTTTATATTAGAGGCAGATAGTAATTGTGTCCAATCGTAGACGATAGCAATTTGAGACAGTTTAAGAATTTATTTTACATATTGAAATACCATCATATTCGAGATTGTCTTATTTTAAATATATGATATTACTTTCACGTGCCTTCGTGGAAAATCACAGCGCACAGTAAGATGCTTTTTTTTTTGTTCTTAGAGACGCTTTTGGGATGTAAAGTATATGGATTCTTTTATTATTCTTTGGGAAAAGTTCCTCAGCCACACTGTCTCGGCCTGAGTGTTCAAACAGAAAGGCGCGGCAGGGGGATATCAAGGGGTGTGAACTTTACCACTTGTATACCATTCTGGAATATTTATGAGGCAGCTGGAGGCACAGAAAAGTAAAGAATGGGGGAAACGAGACCTGTAAGGAAGAAGCTGTGGAGAAACACGTAAAATGCAGGATAAGAGAGTGCATAAATATACACGAATTTTCAGTCGCGGAAGTAGAGTGCTTTCAGATTAAAGAACCGTAAACTTGTAAATGAACCGTAAACGTATGTCTTGTAACTGATATATTACAAAGTGTTACACAGATGTGAAACTTGGGGGGACAGGAGTTATCGTTACCTAACGATTATTCCTATTGAAAGTTTGTCAATTTAATATAAAAAATGTTTCTTGAAAAATAATCCGTAAACCAAACTTTACAATATGTTCTTTGTGTATTTAAAATACTTATTGTTTATAAATTTATTTTGCAATTTTATCTCAACTGGCAAATATCTTTAATTTTTATGGGATAGAGTGATTTTTGTTCGGGTATCGTTAACAGTGAGAACCCTTTTTAATTTTAAAGCATTTCCTTTCAATAACAGTGCAATTCGAAGAACAAGTACAGTTCAATTTCATGCTAAGATACTAAACATAATCAAGCCAATGGTTTAATAATAAACGTAAAGGACAGTAAGATATGCAACAATTTTGCGAAAACTTAGGAAATAAGCTGGCGTGAGTTCCTCATGTTTAAAATGTTTACACAGTATAATAGTTGTTTAGTTGTTGTAATAATCTCGTAAAATACTTATTATTTGGAGGACATTTTATTTATTTCAGAAATTCTGTCACAAATGTATAAATAATGAAAAATATTAACGACTCAATGTTAATTTTTGAAGCTAAGTGTATGGGCTCGTACGTAGATATTTCAATGCTTTAAACTTTTACCTAAGATATGGTGACAAGTTAACATATATATTTATCAAGTATTAGATAATGGTAAAGTGCTTTGTAATACGTAAAATTGTTTTTAAGCAATACAACACATTTTTTCATAACATAAAATTAACTATACATGTGAAAGTAGTGTTAATTTAAAGTTTAAAGTAAATTGAAAATAATTAAAATTCCTAGTTTTACGTTAACCCTAATACAATTCAAAACTTTGCCGATTAGTATGGCAATGTACCACTCGAAATGTTATATATCGCCCTAAGATTCAAACAACTACATCCACGTAGAAAATTATAATGTGTTTACCAACGTTTAAACCTTTTTTTAAAATCAAATTCAAAACAAGAATAAATTCATTCCCACATGAAAGTCAACCTTCGGAATTCAAAGACTGCATTGACTTCATGGAGTGCTCAGGAGTAAATGTAATATTGCGTCAAATGACGCAATTTCTTGTAAATAAACAATATTGTGGTTTAGTACAGTACATATTATTTAAGTTAAAACATTTTGTAATTTTGAATTTCTCTATGTGTTTGGTAAACACAACATTCTATCATTAACGATATGTCTTGAAATCGTATGACATCCACGAAATCATCGGTAGTTGGACACCTTGAAATCACAGTAACAAATCTCAGGGCTTGTAACAAGTCACTTTTTTTTAACTTTTTTTAACTTTTTTTGTGGTTGGTAACTTTTTGTCACTTTTTTCAACATTGGTCACTTTTTGCCACTATTATTCAAAAAAGGCATCTCATTGTACAGAAATTAATATATTTACATGAAGACTAAATAAAATTACTTGCATTTTAGTGTCAATCAATCTAAATTCCCCAATGAACGTATTGTGAGGGGCACATTTCATGCTCCAAGCTGTTTTAACCCAGCTTGTAGTAGCATTTTCTTGCAGGAGATTTTCATAGGATCTGAGAATATCTCAGCACCCTTGACTGTGGCGTTTTCTTTTATGTGTAATATCATAAAAT
>PNEQ01124150.1:0-70562 GCA_003012365.1 Medauroidea extradentata | reverse complement strand
TATATATATATATATATATATATATATATATATATATATATACATATATACATATATACATATGTATATACACACACATATATATATAAACACACACTGAAGTGCCCCACTTCACGCCAAATTTGAATGGTTTTAATAATTTTTATATTTGTACGAGATGTGGTTTATTTTATAGACATACATCGTGATTATTTTTACCATAATGGAAATATTCTAGCTTTCGTAGTTTTTGTATAGTGGCATGTTAAAGCCCAAATTTGCATAGAACGGTATTATAGAAGACATGAATACCAACTGACCTACAGAAATGAAATAATTCTCACTGAATAAAAGTGTCAAGGCCTACGTCAAGACATATATAAAAAATCCTCATTGACAATTTTTGTGTTAAAAAATACGCAAATTTGCAAAATTTTTATTTTAAATTCAATATTTTTTTTCAAACACAAAATGTATTCAAATACGATTTTATATATATTGTGACGTAGCCCACGACTCTGTTATTCTGTGTGAATTATTTTATTTCTCTAAGTCAGTTTATTTTCCTTTCTTGTATTAAACCATTGTATGTAAATTTGGGCTTTGACCTGACACTATACAAAAATTACGAAAGCTAGAAAATTGTAATTACTACATAAATAGCCTCAATGTCTATCTATAAAACAAACCAAATCGCTGGATCTAGAGACACTAAATTTTGAGGATAGCTTCTTCTTATGAAGAAGGAACCCACTAAGGTGGCATTTTTTGAAATCCTAAAATTAATGGTGTGATAAGTGGTGAAATGTGTTTTCTATGAATCCTTGAAACCGTTTATATAGTATATACACACATACACTCATATTTATTATCCTGGCCGCAGCCAGGTTTGTCTGATACGGATTACTTGATAAATTAAAGAAGTAAATGAAACTCGCCGATTTACTACAAATTTTATAAAAATAATTTACTTTATAACACAACACTTACATGCACATAATCCACAATTATGTAAATTAATATTTACAGTTGATATTTCTGACACTTCGTATTCCTGTTTTAAAGTAATCATAAACAATGCCTGTCCCTCTCACACAAAGCAATACTCAACAGCCAATCTTCACTTAAAATAAGGCCGCGGTGGCCGAATGATCCGACCCCCGTAGCTCAGTTGGTTGAGCGACCGACTTGGATACGAGGGCTTCTGGGTTCGATTCCCAGGCCTGGTTGGGTGTACAATTTGTGTTTGTCCGTCCGAGTAATTTCAATTGTAAGAGTCAACAAAACTGTCACAACTGGGGAATTGTCTAATAATAAAGCTGTAAAGGGGGGATGTTTGGCTCGTTGGCGATGTTGAGACCTCGCCAAGGAACCTAACATAAAAAAAATGGTCAGGCCATTTGCATCCCACCAAGGCAATTCGGGTTCGATTCCCGGTGGAGTCGGTCTCCAAATTTTCGCATGTGGGAATCGTGCCGGACGATGTCATTGGTCGGCGGGTTTTCTCGGGGATCTCACGTTTCCTCCGCCTTTTAATTCCGGCGCTGCACCATACATCATGCCACCCCTCACCAGCTCTAAAGACGCGCTGACAAAAATCTCTCTCACTCACTCACTTAAAATACCTCGTTCCCGAACTCCTCCCTCACTTATTACAAGCTGATTAACTTTTCCACACACGTAAACGCACCGTCCACACACTCTCCAACGGTTGCGTCACCGTAGGCACCTTTTGTGCTGCCGCGTCGTTCCTTCGAGCCGTCGTCGTCTCGTCCTCTGCAGAGCTTGCTCTTCCGACACGTACTTACACCGCCCAGATCATTCTCACAGCTCGGCGGAGACACAAGCTAACACTAAAGGTTTCACATGTTGGGACAAGCTTCTATAATGGCCGGGTGCGTGCTCTTCAAGGACGTCTTTAAGAGTGTGTGATAGATAAATACATGCTGAAAACTGAAATTTAAATTCAGACGTTTTTGATAGTCACGAAGGGAAAACCACAAAACAAAAATCTTAGATAATGACATTTGACAACTTTTTGAGCAAATATTTACCCAGAATGATGTTTTTGTTAGGCCTAAGTGTGATCTGTCCCGTTACAGTTAAATGTACGATATTTCGGCGTCAGAGTTTGTTATTCAGAATTACGGTACTCGAGAAAAATTTTTGTTCAGAAAGTCGGCAAAAACTGCTGTCTAGGATTGCTGTTTTTAATTTTTTAATTTATTTTTGCAAATTGGCTTCGAGAAGCCTATTTTAAACTGATGCTTTTAGCCGTAAATTATGCACCATGCCTTATTAAGGCTGCTCCTCCAAGAAGGGGGTCATAGGGCTTTCAATGCTAAAAATCAGATTCTCACATCTCTGGGTGTATTAAATTTAGAACATTCATTCAAACTGAATTTTATTCTATGGAATAACAGAAATGGTGGTAAATGTTCAGAAAATGAAAACCTCATTTATAAAGTACTTTTTTGGTATGTTTAAAATTTTGGAAAAGCTAGAAAAGCCTTCAAAAAACAGGTTATGCTGACTGCATTATTATTGCGCATGCAACACTGTTTATTTTGCTGAGTAGAATAAAAAAGTCCGCTAGGGCACCTATCTATCATTAATAGTTTACTCACAAATTAGCAAATTGTTAATAGCATGCCAGTGTTGCACGCAAGACGGCCACTGTAGCGACGTGCTCGACAGCAGGATGTGCCGTTGACCTAGGAAACATGAGTAAGAGCGTGCAGTGTTGTCATATCTACTTGTCGCGCGGCGAGCAGCTGCCCTTGATGCGATAAGAAGCCCTCGGCGTGGTAAGCGGCGTGCTGGCGGGCTGTGTTTAATCGGAACTGAGAAGTAGCCGGACGATTACTGAACAATTCTTTTTCTATTGTCATATTATTAAGAAGTTTAGCTACCGTGAAGAAACTGTTATGGTGCGGAAAAGTTTTTCTGCGACATGGCAACATTAGCTCGTAATGGGGTGTGTCCAATGAAACATTTCAGTTTATAATACCAATAATGATGAATTTCAACAGTATTTTTTATTCAATACAAAAGACAAATGAAAATTTTTAGGTGCGGTGTTATTTTTTTCATATAAAATTACAACAGCATTAATTTGTAAATGTACGTATCATTATTTCATTTGCTGTTAACAAATTTCGTTTGGCACTGGGCCAGTAAACTATGAAATGGTGACTAAGAAGATATTATGGAAAGGAATAATTAGTTACAGTCCCCGATTCCTGTACAGCTTTAACGACCTTAGTGTTCCGGTAGCGAAAAAATTCATAAAAGCGCCCAAAAACGGTAAATCCAAGAAAGCTATATACTGTACGAATATCCAAACCTTTATTATTGTCTACTTACGTGATCATAGAACATCGGGTAAGTAGTTTTTTTCTTTTATACATTTTTTACTTATGCTGTGCAAAAGCCCCGAAACTCGACGAAAAATTATCGTGTGTTCCTGGGCTAGATACACCTATCTTGAGGTTTATTTATTTAAATTTATTCCGTATAGTATAATACTGTATACCTGGAGAAATATGACGTGATTTTAGAATACAGTAAACTCGCGATTGTTGCTTTTTATGAACTTATTTCGATGTCAGTAAAAGAAATATTGCGAAAGGCCTATCACAGCAATCAGATTTTGCGCGCTAATTTTTCTCGTTTATGCTTTACTTTGGGCTAAAGAAAAATCATAGGTGACCTTGCAGGTTGTCCTTGTATTCGTAATGCGCCTTTATATTAAAAAAAATATTACTATTCCAATGAAGTTTATTATAATATTAAATTAAATAATTTCTAAACATGGTCGGTACGGTCGCATGAGTTTATGTTGCGCGAGACGTTTTGCTTAAATTGTAATACAATAAATGGTCGTATGTACATTTCCAGAATATTCTTTTATTCTAAAAGAGTCATTCTATTAAAAAATATTATTTTTTCATAGACTTCATTACGATATTCATGTGAATAACTCCCGAAGACGGGCATTGCGGCGCAAGCATGTACATATGTTACAAGCAATAATACAGTTAACTGAAACGTCTTTTAATCTTTTAAAATTCGTTATTTCAATATTTATTAAATGTACGTAAAATATATTACATTCCACTATTTGTTACTATTGTAAAACAGATTTTTAACATGCTTGGTATTCTTGGCCAATGTACGAGTCTTAGGGTCCGCCACAATTGTCTGTTACCCCAGATTCGTAGAGTCTTATTTCACTTAAATGACAATATTTTGGAACAAACAGTAGTTCAGGTTGTTAAGCGACATATTTTTGAGCTATCGGAACAACCAGAATCCATAATAAACCGATAATGCACAGCACAAAGCTTAAACCAAGAACGAAGTTGCTTACCTGAAACCAGTACGAATTGCCGATTTCGGCAATTGCGCAGGACGAGACAAAACAATTTCCTGCTTGTAAACAAATACACAGCCGGGGCCGCCAACGGTTGCAAGTTGAAGCTCACACTCCGTAGATAATTGTGCGCTATAGACGCAATCAATATATCAAAGGACTTATTTTTATAGATTTTTTTTCCGAGGCGACTGCAAGCTTTGGGTACATTGACGAGTATCGGGGACTTTACCTTAATTTGAATGTTACATTTATTTATTTATTTCAGAAATGAAGTTCAAGTCTGTTATTGCTCAGGAAAATGACATTCAGCATAACAATGATTGGGGGTAAGTCCAAACTTATTTCCCAATTTTATAGTTGAAGGGAAAATACAGATGATAAAAATTCGAAATACACGGCAGAAGAATTGTTGACATTGCCCATGTAATGAAAGAAATGAAGAAAATTGGCAAACATCCTCTATACTGTACAATGGGTGGTTACACACTTCAGTCAGAAACAATGGCATTATTACTGAGAAAACTGTGGACGAAAGTTTATCGTCATTTCTGAACCTCTCGATTCCTTAGATGATGTAAATTCCGCATTGGTATGGGAGACTGTGACTGTTGGAAATACAATATTCCCAAAGGAAGAACTTTGGTCAGTTCTTGACGTTCCAATGATAAGTGGAAGGAAATACAGCAAAAAAAAAAAAAAAAAAAAAGTAGAAGAGGTGCACATGGCAATACTTTTGAAATATTGCTGACAAAAAACTGCGTAAGAGGTTTTCTTTTGTATATGGTTGACAAAAAGTCGCTTTTCATATTTACGGCTTTTTTTCTTAAGCAATACGCCTTAAAGGGCAGTCTAAAAGATTATGTTGCTACAAATTTGACATGTACTTCAAAAGATATTTGCTCGTTCCTAGCAAGTATGAAAGAAAATATTATACACCAACTTACAGACGAAGTGTAAAACCACGGTGCTTTAAAATATTATATGTGGTTGCATTGCGGCTACACAAAACTAGAACAGCATGATGAATACAGCAGAAAATCTATCAAAGACGTCGAATGTTCCTGTTTATAATGTACAGTCGGCCAATCATAAAATGTCGCCTCTCTACAGGCCAGAGTTCTGTCTAAGTCCCACTTCGAATATCTTCGGCAGAGGCAAGCTTCGCTCATCGAAATCGCAACACTTTCTAACGCTCCTCACGAGCCATGCGACGTCCGTCGGTTCAAATCTTGGTCCGGAAATTAAAAATGAAATCTTTTTTGTTTCGTATATCATTGCAGGTAATATCATTAATCACATAAATTAAAAAATATATATTAAATACTTAAAATTAGGTAAACAAAGACAGACATTTCACACTAAGCATGTCACGTTCTTGTCAACAGATGTGAAATAATAGTTATTTAGAGTTCACGTCCCTACTACAAATGCTTTACACATTAAGCATTACATAGAGATTGTTTCTTCCAACAGAAGTAAATTAAAATAAATTATCATTAATTAAATAAACGAGAAGCAAAATTTATAATGTGTATGCTCGATTTACGCCTCTAGTTGCACATTTAGTGCAGTGTTTTGTTTTACTTAGGGACACTGCAAAAATTAATATTTTGTTTGCACGAGAACAGTTTGCATTTGCACAAACGTTAGACAATTCAATAATATCGTTTGAAAAATTTATAATTGTTATTATTAGTAGTAGTAGGTTTTTGCGACTGAATATTTAATAAATATGGTGTTAATATAAACGTGTATTAATAAGGAATCCTCATTTAATCGTTGAGTAAATATTTACTGCAATGCTGAAAAAATATTTCGCATAAACAGGATGATGTATGTGAACTACTTCAGAATAATAATTGACATGAAGAATGTGGCCTTAAAACATTAATTATCTTAATAGTCGACCATCGATGTTTAATAATTCTGATCGGACAGCATGTACAACTCCCGGACAGTACTAGTTGCTAAAAAGGATGGCTCCATGCGCTTCTGCCTAGATTTTCGTACGCTGAATACGGTGACGGACCACCCCCCCTCCCCAGTCCACTGAATGTAGACGAGGCATTGGCAGGCTTGCTGGACTCTCGCGTGTTCACCACATTGGACTTAAAATCTGGTAACTTGCAAGTCCCAATTTGACGTCCAATAGAAAACGAAAAAGAACACAATTGATGAAAACCATCTTTGGCTGGTTCTCTGTGTATATGGATCTGTTTGCATTTTCTGGTGTTCTGCGACACACCATTTTCTGCAATGACGTTTGTCCATAGCATAGCTATACATATACATTACAAAATCATAATTATTAACAGTTTTGCAAAAAAGTATTGCATACTTATAAAACATAATCGTAGTACTACATTTTAAGTATCAGGGTTCAAATTTAATTTGACAGTACCAAAATATTTTACAGTACATAATCACATTTAAAAAAAACAGGAAACATTAATTTGAAAACAGCAAATAGAAAATTAAAAGCACAAATTATATTTCAATACCTTACTAATATCCTACGTGGATGCAATTTAATGACAAGAAATATTTAAATATCAATTTGCAGAAATTCTGTTCTATCTGAAACAACAGGGTTTTGAAAGAAGCTGTAAATTCCAATAATCTGGTCTTCTGGATAGTACATAACCATCATTTTCTAGGAATCAACTGCTCATTCAGGCAACTTTTGTTTGCTCAGAAGTACTTAAAATTCTGCCTCCTTCAGCCTGATTTGGCAGTAGCGTGATTTTGAGGATTTTTTTAATTTTCCGGGAAAATGTTGAGGGAAATTCGGGATATTTTATGGGGAAAACGGGAAACGTTTAGTTCTTTTGAGGGGAAAAGGGAAATTTGAGGGAAAATGGGGCAAATGAAGTAATCCACAAATCCACAGCCTGCTGCCTGTGCTTCCGGAGGAACTATACTCATCTACTGGCAACATATTCCTGGAATTAAATAAGAACGGTGTTTTGCAACTGAAAAGAAACCATGATTATTATTTCCAGGTGCAGGGGCAACTGAACATTGCCAAAATAACATTCTGTGACTTTGTTGTTCATTCTCCTGCTGACTTTTTGTTGACAGGATTGTGCGCGATGAAGAACAAATGTTACCACTTTTACGGAATTTTTATTTTTACCGTATGATTCCTGAAATAGGGGATGGCAGAATACCTAGGAAATTAAGAACCTGACTATATCTTAGAAGCTCGAGAAAAAGCCTTATTAATAGTCGGAATAATCATATTGGTAATTTTCATATGCTGTTCTCTAATAAAGTATGTGATGTTTATGTATAGTTTTCTTAACTTTCATCTTCTGCTTTGTTGTGAACTGTCCTGCAGTTTTATGCTATGTCCCCGTACGTAACCTGAGTGCGTGGAAATTATGGTCAGTATGAAAATTGTCGGCTTAATTATGCCATTGTTTGATTACTGAAATGAAAACGTTATCATAAAAAAATTATTGTACTGCTTAGTAGGCTAATTTGAATGAACATGTATAAAATATCCTAATTTTGTGTGATGTTCAATGATATTTATGTATAGCCTATAACTGTAATATTCTGCTCTATTGTGAACAATACTATAATTCAAAGTCGTACATAACGAGAATGCATTGAATTTATATGAAAACCAATGTTAAGTATATTACATGTTAGCATATTTGAACAGATATTGATTTTAGAGGTCACACAAATGGTTATTATGTCCTAATTTTAAGGATTTTTATGATAAATTTATTTATCAGTAGTAACATTTTTTTGACTTATCAAATTAAGTGTCCTAAAAACTTGTAAATTGTGGACAAAAATATAATAATTAACAAACAGCAGTACAATAAACAAAATTACTATATGAAAACATTTCAAACTTAAATTAACTTTGTTCTTTAAACACCAATGATTAGGAAAAATAAGTATTTTTGTACATGGTTAATTTAACACCAACATATTTCTAATAACGCGGTTTAGTTACAGTATTTGCAATATTCTCACTAACTAGTATTGCAAGATACTATTCTAATTTTTTATAATAATTATAATGTAATATTCTGAATTGGTGATATTTTACTAATTGAATTACGTGATGTTGATATAGTATATCCGCTCTATTGTTAGTTATAATGTATTTACATGTAGTTTAATTTAACCAGAATGCATTAAAATTGTATTCAGTAGCCTATGTTTACGGAGTGCTCCATTTTGCTTGATTTGCTTAGTGTTTTTTCAAACGAACATTTTTATTAATAAACCAACTGTTGCTTTTTAGTTATTTGAATTACTTTATTCAGCTTTATTATAAATTATAATTCAATATTCTCAAATTGTATAACATTCTACATTACTACGTGTTCAGCTATGTTCCTTCTGTCTATTTTCTTGTGAAATAGCGTGTATTTCCAACCAATTGCGTGGTGCTAAATCGTTGTGTATTACCACAATGCATGGAAATTATGAAAACTAGTTTCATGTTAGTACATTTCAAATGATTTCAGTTTTTGTTGTTTGGTAATATTGTATATCAAGTGCTTCATTTTACCGCTGTTTGTTTACTCTGAGTAAATAAATAGCAACTACTTGGGACCTGAAAAATTAGCATTTTCTTTTGGGAACAAGCTATAATTGTAACTTCTATACGTTCGTGTTCCTTTCGCAACTGGCCCTTGACTCTTATGACAGTTCCTGGAAGTCGCTGAGCCAATAAGAAAAACGTAAATAAATAAAGGCCCATTTCACTGTGTAAGTGAACAGCCAATGTACAGCTGCTGTCTTCTTGAGCACACAGATATTCTTGGATGCTAGCATAGAGGTCAGTGAATCCGCGAATTTTTTTGATCTCTAGCAATTACACAAGAGTTAATTAATTAAATAGTTTTCTCATTTACCCCATCATCAACTTCAGCAACAGTGAGTAGGCTACATATTTGTTTGCTTACTCCACACATACATAATATTTTCTCATTAACTGTAATATCATCTTCTGTAACGTCGTCGTCACCGCCACACTCGCTTTCATAATACAAACTATAAATAACATAATAGCATTAGAATAATTTTCAAGGCCACTTCTGGTGGTGTTTCACTTTTACCACGAAACTGTAAAGTCAGATATTTAGTTCGTAGGTTAAAACAAATTTGTGTTTTCGTGTCATCTGTCAGCAGTATGTGTATGCGTGCGTTATGTACAAGATAATTTACATTAACTCATAACTTAAATACTTGTTCCAATTCGAAATATACAAATGTTATAGTTGACAATACAAAAATATGTTTTCGTTTAACGTCACTGTAATATGTTAAATAGTTACTTTTGAAAAATTTCCTTGGTTTGGTATATCCTCTGATCCTGCAGGGAGATATTTAGCAGAGATCGATGCTTCGTGCTTGAAAAAAAAAAAAAAAATACAAATTTCTAGGAAGTAATCTGGTAGCCTACTGAAACCTACAACTTATTACGTTTGTCGGTAAACATATATTTTCAGTTGTTACATACATGTATTGGTTTTCACCGCACGCATGTGTCTGCTGTGCAGCGAAGGACTTGAAAGATATTATCTGAAGAAGAGCGGCCAGAGGAGTGTAACTGATAGAACAGCCCAAGTGTTGTCGTCTCAAGTTACCACTGATAATACTGCCTCGGCCCTGTGCCGCCACTCTCTACTGGCAACACTGTGTGCCCCAACCGTCATCCTCCGTCTGTCTCCCAGCGTGCGCGTGTAGACATCTTGGCGCTATTTAGTACTGCTGTGGTTTTGGAGACGCCCACGCTGCCTGGCGGAATTCCCGCGCCAGTCGTGCTGCAGGATCAGTCTTAACGGTCAGAGGGCCGAGAAGTAGCAGCCCCTCATTGTGCCAGGGATTTGTGTAGGGAAACACTGCAGAGGAGGGGGAGGGGCAGTAGCAGCGATAATGTAAGGATTTCATTGATATGTACCAACGTGAATAATCGGTATAAGTTCATGATCAGTTTTAAAAGTACATAATTAACTCTATCGTGTATGCCAGTGTTCACCATCTAAAGTGAAATTAAGGCAAATGATAGAATCTCCAAGCTACCTCTTACAGATGTTCGAAACGTAGCTACTTAAATCACTCAACTGACATAGTACATTGAACGTGATTCGAGAATACATTTCCATGAGTAATATTTTAGTTTTCTTGAAGTAGCGTACCACATGACACCATTTCTCGGGTGAATTTTCGTTTTGGTGTAAACTGAATTCGTTTTGGTAGGTTCTTAACATAGTAAAATTTATATTTTATCGCACCATATCGCAAAAACTAAATAACGTAAATAAAACATGCCATGAGAAGTATTGTGGTTGAACAGCATGCGATATATATATATATATATATATATATATATATATATATATAAACATTCAACTGACGACTAATTTAGCCCAGAGATACAAGAAATATTGTTCTAAATATTTTTAATGGTACCTGTTCACGAATATGATTAAATTACTTTTTTTTTTTTTAACATTATGTAGATGCGTATTTTTTTTGTGGGGGGGGGGGGATATTTGAGTGATGTAAGTTTCATCACGCAAACATTTAAGTAAGAAAAAGGACGTTTGGAATAAGTTGTGTTTGTTTATTTTCTATAAATTATGCCATCGTAAATTCAAAATATTCTATTGGCACTGCACGTTTAGGCATAAAGATCATACTGTCGTTTGATAGGTATGCCGCAAAGTGTTCGTGAACGCAAGTTTTTTTTCTTTAGGAAGATGGAGGTTCTTGGTGTGTGTTCGAATAATCAGTATATAGGTACTTTCTAAGTACGAACATATGCTTATTAGAACCTGGTACGTACTTGTCGAGTTTAGGACAAGTCAACAAATTTCCATTCTAGACTCGGGCGGCAATATCAGTCATTAAAAGGAAGTAGAAAAAATTCTAAATGGAACTATAAGTAAGTTAATATATTTTAAATTATTTACAGTTATTATGTTTAAAATTAATTAAGGATTGAAAATGTTAAAAAATCCAGTCACGTGTTAATTTAATAGGAAATAGTTATAGGGTACCAACATACATTGATGGCGTTCATTTCTTTACATGTCTGAAAGACATTTTAAAATTACGTAAACATTTTTCATTCACTATAACCGTCACAAAAATCATGATCAGCTCAAACCAATACGGCGGCCGAAGCTAGTAAGCTGGAACATCCAACAAATAACCGACTTCGTGTGGGCTACTTTTCAAGTGTAAACCTTCTGTGTATTATACTCAGAATTCGGACTATGCTAGTAGATACTTAGATGTAAGGCCTATTTATTGAAGAAAATTCGGTACAGCCTTAATGATATACATCAGGCGTCATCACTAATGGACAGAGCAAGGTTGCGCAATAGTAACACTTGCATCTCGGGAGGACCCGGGTTCGATCCCCGTCTCCGGTCGTACTATTTCGGTTTTCCATGGTTTCTTGGAACCGCTGAACGTGAATGCTGGGATGGTTCCTTAACATAGGCCATGGCCAACTCCTCTTCCAGCTCGTATCGCTATACCAAGTTGTGTGTTACCGTCTCTAATGACCTCGCTGTCGACGAGACGTAAAGCCCATTTACCGTACCTTCATCACTAAAAGCAAGTAGTTCTGCCGACACAGCCGCGAAACAGTGGTCGTTAAGGTGAAAGAGGAGAGAAAAATGAGGTTGGAGGAGGGTTGGGTGGAGAGAGTGCCGCCAGCAAGAAACTGGCAATGGCGGGCGGCCGTAAGGAAATTAGGCATGTTGTTGGGGCCAGGTTTAACAACCCGCGAACATAGCCCAACGGGCGGCTCACTAACTGACCCGGAGACGTGTCGACAAGTTTACGACATCGTATCCCCGAGCTGCTCGCCATCTTCAGCTCCGGCGGGCACGCCCATCGCACCACCACTTCCAATGTCTGCCGGGGGAAGATCTTCCAGGGAACTATTCGGTACGGCCCATGTGCGGTCAGCTCGACATTTATGACTGGCTCGCGGACTACAGAAAGTTAATACACGAATAACCTAATCACCACTAGTTTCCCCCATGTATATCCATGTATTTTTTGTAATAAAAAATATATTGGGAGAAAACGACTCAATCAACATCACTAGTGGCTACTACAAGTACAGATTACCCAAGAATAAATATATTTTACTACAGTACGCTCGCTGAATTCATGTTGCACGTGATAGTAACATAAGTAACAACATGGCGAAAAATCATTCACGTATAAGGAGTCTAGTTTTTTGCAGGTGTGCTTCCACGGAAACATCTGTTTTTCTCTATACCACAGGCCATTCTTGTACAAACACAGTCATGTAGATGTTGTCTTCTGGAATTCTGCCGCTTCGTCGTTGCTTCTTCGGCACGTATTACTTTTGCCATCTTCAGGGTAGCAGATAGAATCTACCTATAAATACTTAAAAAAACAATCAGCTGTAAAATTATTCAATAAAAATGTTTACGTATCCCTCAGAACTTTTTAAACCATATTTATTACGCAAGACAGAATAGGTCTATAACTCCGTATAGTTATGCGTGAAGAGTGTTCGGCAATGAGGAAACTGCGACAGCATGTAGTGATCAATTATACACGACTTACGCGTGTCCTTGAGTCTCTTGCAGTTAATAACGCTCACACATCATACATCACTGGCATTTATGTCGTTTAATGAAGAAAGTTTCAAACGTTAATTACATGAATTAAATGCATTTTTAAACACATGGCTCCAATTATATATTTATTAAGCAAAATTTTAAAATTTAATATTTAGAATGGGTCAAAGTAATTCCGCAAAGGGTCCAAGTAAACCCCGCTGTACGGTACCCGTTCTGTGCCACGAGCGTGAACAAAACTTCCGACTCTCCGAGAAGACAAATTAATTTAAGTTTTCACGTATGTGCAAGTTTAATCGTACAGGCGGTTTCGACGATCTATTAGCTTGAGAGCAGTTAATATATTCTTGAAGTGGTCAGACGGGAAAACTCTTTTAACATTCAATTGTGACACGATATGGTGTTTTCCGCACGTACCCTCGCTAGCTGCCTACACAACTTCCGCAATCGCTTTACGAGACTCTTAAGAGCTCTATACAGAAGGCGGATGAACACTGTTGCAGCGTGTGAGGAGAAAGTTTTTTTGGGATATACTACTGAACGTGTGTTCAATGTCTTTATCAAAGAATAGATAACACATTGAAACTATGCTTCCCTATTTTTGTTTTCTAGATATCATGCCTTGAAACTTGGTTTTGGGACACCTCAAAATATCCAAAAATTGTTTTTTTTTTTTCAGACTGCCGTCACGTAATAAATAGCAACCGGAATCGTAAAACAAAAATAGAGATACACGCGCGTGACATTATTACGCACTTTCTGTAAATAAAAAAAAGTAGGGTTACCTCTTAAAGTCCAATAAAATAAAGCAAACGTTCGAAACACTGCACGCCGTTTTCGCGCCTCGCGCATAAAGGCGATGCAGTTGTTGACGCACGAGCCAATCTAGACCTTATCGCCTGTTTCCGTACCTCAGATGCGGCATCTTAGGGCTAGTAATTTTAATTTTTTAAATAAATTCGTATTTTCACAAACAATTTCTTGAATAAACCATAGGTGACCAGCATGGCTGCACATCTTTGCCCTTTCACTTGCATTCACTTACCGGGCAGGATGTTCTATCTTACGGTGATTGTCTGGTGGCGTTGAGGAGTATAGGCCGTTCACGGTAAGTGTGCACATGAACACTTCTTCGTAGGCCTGTTTTGAGGCAAATCATGTAGCTCTGCTGCGATTTAAATATGGCGGAGAGATACAGATTAACTGACGATAAATCTAAACGTGAATATCCAAGTGCTCACTACTATTTACTATGAATTTCCTATAAGGAGCGCTGCGTCACAATTACGCTGGGGTACCTGGAAGTTCGCGCAAGGCTCTCTTCGAAAAGTAGAGAAATAAAGTTCATCAACTAGAACAATCTAGGTGCTGGCTATAAACGTGACGTATTTGGATCCGAGGGGGCAGGTTAACGCCTAGAGAAATGCTAATACAGGAAGACTTGGGAGTTTGCGCAGGAGTCATCAATCCATACGCCTTCACTCCATGCGCACAGTACTTATGTATTTTTTTTTTTTTTTACATTTTAAACTAATCTAAACGAACGTGAACTTATTTATACTAAATTGTCACAAGAGAAAGGTAAAGGAACAGAACCGTATATCATGTAGTATAGTATTTCTTGGTCTTCGGAGCTAACGTGTAGATGGCGGGAATGTGCAGTGGGCGACGAGGTGACGATATTGCCGTTACGAATCTCGTAAATGCGTGCACTTCGTATTCAAACTTGAAACTCAAAACCACCACTAAAAACCACCCGACATAGTGACACATGTTATTCAAGAATTCAGTTTATAATATTTGTTACTGTTCTTGAGAATAAACTTGTATTTACTTTACCGTGAATAGCTTGTACATGCATACATGTATGCATGCTGGTGTATAGTGATGATGGAGGAGGGATGAAGACGGCCTGTGCACCCCTGCGCGCTCGAGGCTCGCTGCACACCCCTAGGGAACCAGTTCGTAGCTCACAACCCCACACCCTGTCCTCCACCCTGGGTGAGGTATTGTATTATAGAGCCATCAAGTAACAGGATAGCACACCAGGCAATTTGTTAGCTCCCTTCGCGGCCCGCACATTGCTCCTCAATGGCGCTGTTTGTTGCCGAGGCGGGGGGAGGGAGAGTACTACCCCTGGAGGCTTGTCAGCACCAGTCCTCCACCCCTCACATGTCTCCCCACACCCCCTGTTCGGTAGCAACACTGGGGGTGGCCCGCGGGCTTCGTCATTTTCGAGGAACCGTCCGCGAGGTGAGCTGAGCTCGCTCTCGTCCTCACAGACTTCCAGCAATCTGTTATGCATTTTAATTTAAAATGTAGCATTTTAATTTGCACGGTTATGCACATACCTGATAGTAGTGGGCTCTGAACCACGTGACTCAGTACTGTCAGGCTAGTTTGTCCTCTTTGCCCCATGAGTAAGGCTTCATATAGCCCGGTACACACCATCCATAGAGATGATGGTATATCGCGAAAATTATTTGTGCCATCATACCCTTGAAAACACTAGTTTTTCGCAACGTGTATGATTGGGCCATACACGTCTGACACTCTGTAGCTGTCCGCAGATCAATAACAATCATTTATTGCTTGTTATTGATCTGCGGACAGCTCAAACATCAAATATTACAATAGCGGGATTTTTATTGGCTCAGTCAAATAGCGTAAACAGCTCCGCGTACAAGCGAAAGCCAGTAATCTTATAGTAGGCTGAACGTACGTTGAATTCCAGCAAACAGTCAAGTTTTCCCGCGATAAACCATCACCTCTAACCATCCATAATTCGTATAGAATCCCGTACCAAATTCTGTGCAAGTAGCATTGCTACAGTGTGTACCGCAACTACGTTGGCTCCAGACAGAATTGTGTATCTAATTTCACAGATAGAGTCTGTCCTATTTTTCATCGCAGTGTATATTCACGTGCATGCGCAATGCACAAATACAACCACGGCGCATGCGAAGTACGAAAGCGGGTTGCCAATGTGATTTTAATAGAAATAAATTCTTGTTTCCTGCTAAACTATTGCTGCCGGAGTTATCGAAACATAAGTAATACAAGATAGTGTAACTTATTAGAAGTCACATGCGTGTCTTGTTTGTGAAATAATTTTCGGGAATTCTACAGTTATACTTTATGAATTACAGCAATTAACATCACAAACATATTTTTCTCCTTTATGTACCGAAAGTTGTTAGTAAACAGCGATAGTGTGTACGCAACATACAACTTTTGCTACATAAATCTAGTATGAAATCGCTATCGATGTTTATGAACAGAAATAAGTAAGTAATTAAGTAGAAAATTAAAGGAAGTGTGTACCGGGCATTATGAACGTTGTCTCCAAGGAAACTAGGAAAATGACCTGGAGAGACAGGAATATGAAAGCAAGCGGCCATGTCCGTGTTTAGGTACCTGTCCAACCTATATTGATTTCAGAATTCCATGCCAAATCTTGTACTGTTATTAGTTATCAGCTCTGACGCTAGACCACTGTATCGCTGTATCTTCCCTGTCCGAATATGTATTCGGCTGGTGGTAAAGGTATTTGGTCAATGTATGGGTGACTCTTGAGAACGACCTTGAAGAAACGGTTATCTCTAGTAAATTCTTGTATATCAATACACACTGTTAATAGCGAATTTACCTCGCACCTATGTGACTTGCTCTTCTATATCGTAGGCAATATTTAAATTGTATTAAAATAAATAATAATTGTATAGCTCACGTCATTTGATGTAACTGTAAATTATTAATACTGTATCACCTTTACATCACAAATTTGCCAAGGTATATCACATGGAAATAACACGGGAGTCGAGGGTTATATTACGTTCCATATTCTTGCCATATTTATAATCAGGAATGCATATGAGATTTTCGCAACTTTGCACACGTTTATAATCTCAGCAAGGAGGTAGATTCTTACATAAGTCGCAGATTATCCACGCCACGCGTGAATGTTCCTGGGGTGAGATATCAATACGGACAGGAAAATTTCGTGAATTCAATTACCTGCATGCTAGAATACAATATCCTATGCATACTCAAGCCCCGGCCATTTGTCCACTAGCTGCTACTCAGTGGAACAGCAGCCAATGAACGAATAAACGGGGCTTCAATATGCATAGAACAATGGATCCTAGCATGCGAGTTATTTAATTCGTGAAATTTTCCTGTCCCTAGATATCAAGCACCGCACTGTACAATATATTTTCTGTCATTTGGGCAGTGTCGCTCACTGCAGATATACAAAGCAGTCAATGTTTTCAGGCCGGCAGTGAAAGGTCGCCCTAACAGTGTAATCCTGTAAGCTTGGAGCAGCCGGCCCCACTTGACTTCGTGTCGCCTCTCAGCCCTCGGGATATGGGGAAGGGGTGTATCCCTGGGTGGGGGGCGGGGTTGCATGCCCACGCCCCTCTTCTCGCGGCAGTCTATTGTTCGCGTTTTCCGCCCCTCCTGCCGCCTCATATGGCCACTTACAACCCCTTCAGCTCGAGGCATCCTGCCAGCCCCCACCTGTAGTCACTGCGCCAATGGAACTCGCAAATAGGATATGTAACCCTTTCAACAGCCTCGTTACACATTCCCTTTGGAAATCAGCCCCTACAGAATTTCATAACAACAAAGTTCACTGTATTATTTTTTTTACTCTCTGCACTCTTTTTATATTAGGAAACAGAGACATTGTTTTCCCCTTAACGTTATAGTGATGGAAACATTACAAGGTAGAACAAAAAATAGACAATTATCCTTAACCCCATCTGTTTTATGTACAGATTTTCCTCACAGCACATAAGTATTCATTAATACTTCTACAATATTTAAGTAACTGGCATTTTTATGAACTCATAAATAGTGCAGTAAAGTTGTCAATGACATATTATGTACCTTTTACATAGTTTTGAACGTACATAAATTGCAAAACAATATCTGAAGCATTAACTCCACAATTCTTTGCGAATAATAGGAATCTAAGCCCACTGCATTTAAGTGTATACGTCTCATGCTTGTTGTATGTTTTCTACTGTTTGTTACAAACTGCAGCAGGCAAAAACTAACGTTTTGGCACGTGCCTTATGAATTTATTGATTCATTTTCTATATAAAAAAACACAAATACCTTGTTTATGTTTAGTTGTAGAGTTTTGAACGTAACAAATATATTTACTTTTCCAGCCAGGCTCTTGATCTGTTTATAGATTTGACCGTTCAAAAAATTTATATTTTAACAGTATCCTGTCACTTTAAATAACCTAATTAATTGCTGGAGGTGTTTTCATTTTCATCCATTCCACAACTCTTTCTTATAAATTGCTATGGCTTTAAATATAGTTTTCGAATAAAGGAAACTAATCGTAGTTGTACATTGAAAACTCAATTTGTCAAAAATAAAACCGCGAATGTAGTGTGAGTTTTTGAAACTTGCGGCTCATTTCAACAATTAGAATGAATAATTTTCAAGAACGGCTCAAATTGCAAATTTAAACATTTTTGTTTGGCTGTTCTACAGCACTCGCAGTTTTCGACGTCAAAATTGACATATTTGTCTCTTCGTGTGGCTATTTCTGTTTTGTTAATTCTTAGTACGGTTTCTGTTACTCCTTGTGCCACGTTTCACTCTTTCCACATTAGTAGGAATAAGAGTATTGTAAAGATAATGTTAACAATTATGACTTGATTCTTCAAGTTAGTGCTGTACCGATTATTACAAACAGTAAAAAAAAATAACATGAAAAGTTTTATTTCTATCAAGCATTAAACATTGGTAATGAGAGTTAACGGAATATTTAACACGTTAAACCTTCTGTTAATCCTCTTTTACCAAGGTTGGTGAAACCGGCCTTAAATGTATCAATTAACTAAATGTACGGCATATATCAATATCTTAAGTTAATGATTTTATTTTTCGTTAATTATGCAGTTTAATATATGGATTGTGTTGCTCTTTCGTACAGTAAAAATATTTTGTCAACTTGAGCAATGAACCCAGTCTTAACTGAGGAATGTGATTATCGTTTCCGTTGTCGGAACTGTTCAAGCCTAGCAACTCGGATTAGAAGACGGTGTCTTAAAAATTGGTATTAGGAGATTAGTACCGCAATATTATACGACAGACCCCAAAATATTTGCAGTTAAAAAAATTGCTTTGTCTTATGCAGCTTCCAGATGAGTTATTTAGAACAAATTGATGTTTGTTTTGGAAGACCTAAACAGATTTGTATCTTATTTTAGCGAATGTATTACTGACCAGCTAATATTTGACGGACATAAAAATTATTCTGCTCTCGGTTATCGGAATGTACTACGCCTTACCTTTAGGAAGGCTTTCGGTGCGTTTCAACATATTATTTAGCTGAAATAAAAGCTTTATATTTGGCGAACACTATTTATGTAACATTTCCGCAACTTTAGGAAGGCGTTTCCTTTACTACAATTTGAAGCTCAGGAATTTAAATAGGTGTTACTGTAAGTGCAGTTTAACGTGCAGTGGTTGGAATTCAGAACAAGAATATCTGTATCAAAATATAGAACAGGTATTATATACAAGCCAAACGAAAACAAATTATCTACTTAACCAACTTAGCAGTAATCAAGAGACATCGACATGATTATATTGATTAATCTTCTTGTCATCATGAACGCTTATACAGAATGTTCACAAAGCTACGTCACAAAGTTATCTAATGAAAGTTTTTAGCTGGCGCAAATCTTACGAATGGAGTTCCCGATTGAAAATTGACATTTGCTGAAATAAAAAAAAAGTAATAAGCAACAAGTACTAGTAATGAATTTTCGGGTGCGGTTTAATAACAACAAAGGTCTGCACTCTATGAAAATATGGTTTCGCATAAATTTCACCTTCAGTAGGCAATGGGTTTGGTAAAGTTTTTTTTTTTTTGCATACAATTTTTCACAATTGCATTTTTGGTTACTAAACGACACAGTTTGTAGCAGGCGGTTCCAATGAACAAAAAAGGTTGCATTACCACAACATCACAACACCCTCAAGTCAACCGTTTTCGAGAAAACGGACGTAGAAAATATGGAGGTGTACAGGTAGGCAACACGCAATTCCAAAATTTTCATGCAACCCCATTATTTCACGATGGTGAAAGGTTTAAGAAACAATTTTTTCCAAATGCAAACCCTGTTATCGTTATAAAGCACCCGGAATGTCATTGTTTATTTCTGGCATTTGGTTACTTTAAGAAATGTGAATTTTTAAAGTAACATTTTAGTTACGAATTTCTCCCTTAAGATTTGCGACAGCCAAAAACTTTTAATACATAACTTTACCTACTTTTTTTACTAGGAATCAGCTCGCAAAGTTTGCAACATATTTTTGTCAACAAGTTGTATATCCATGCCAGGCTACTATTCCCAAGAATGACCAAAACCCGCTACGTGAGTCAGCCCAGTTAATGGCCAGCTTACATGGCTGATGACCTAAAAGCAAACCTCCATAACGACGAATTCATAAGGCTTTAACGTCCTTTCACGCTGCATTGAATATCAGCTTTCCTTCCAGTCGGAGTGTTTCTGTGCATCACAGTCACGATGCTCAACTATCGTCGAGAAATGTAACCATAACAAGAGTACAGGAAACCTGGTTTTCTAGGAAAACTAACATTATAGCTTCGCACGAAGGAAATCTTAGAAGAGAAACATCGAAATTCGGTCGTTGTAAGTGAGACGGGATTTATTTATCTTCACTAATATTGCATGTGTTAGGGCCATGAACTTTTCGCGAAAAGAATTTTGCCCCAGTTTGCTTCTGTGCCTTATGTTACCACCTGTACTTCTGATACGTAGTCAGTGATTGGATGATTAAACTCTCACGTGTCTTGAGGTTATACTTTCAAACCACAGACGTGTGGGGTTGCAGTAACCTTATTGTGATTGGCATAGTCAAATAGAGACGTCACTTCACAAAAAAAATGCTAATAACCATGAAGCACAGCTGCAGATGTGCATGTAAGGCACTGAAACAAAATGAGGCCAAATTCTTTTCGCGAAAAAGTTTATTGCCCAATACCGTGTTTGAGATGTCACCGCTGTATGCTGTGTCACTATTTGGGTTTTCCTTCAACACCTCCTCTGGCACGTGAGCACCGTAACTATCGTACGTAAATAGTTCCGTAAAATACATTTTTACAACTTGACAGATGTATGCAATTTAAATTTCAAATATATATGTATTTTTAGGTGTTGAAACTTTTCGGAAAATTTGTGTGAGACAAAACTCAATGATTAGCTGGTTCCTCGCCTCACCAGTTTCTCTCGTTCATTACAGACAAAAAAATACTGTTTAAATATGTTGAAAACATCGGAAATACAATGATACTTCTATGTAACCTTGAATTTATTAACAGGAAAGAAAAAAAAATCACTACTTCGTTTAGCTCAATAAATACGTCTTTTGTGACGCGAAGTGTGTGTGTATTTTATATATATATATATAATATATATATATATAAAACATGAGGCTCTCGTGCAGAACAGAAAAAAAAAACATCTACGGGAGCAATTCATTCATTGGACTGACAGCTTCAGCTTGTTTGCATACTTCCACGGTGTCGGCAACATCATGACGTAGGAAAGTTTTGCTTGAAATTTCACCAAAATATAAATAGCTGGCCCGTGTGCGACCTCTTCTTATATGCCGACTTGCCTGATAACTCCCATCCTAAACTAGTCTCTCCATCGTGTTCCTAGTGTAGGATGGCACTCGTGCAGTTACATTTTTGTTACCGATTAATCAAAACAGCTGCAAAATGGTGAACATTTTTGTAGAGAAGCTTCTTACAAAGCCTATGACTTTCAAAATTTTGTACCAATTTCTCCAAATCAGACACAAAATAAGGAGCTAGGATAAAATATTTCTAAGCATCGAGAACTTATTAACTCTTCTGGTGCTGGTACATAACACTAAACTCGAACAAACGTAAAAAAAAAAATATATATATATTTTTAATAACAAAGAATCAAAAAAATAAATGTGTGCAGAACACGCTTAATTAAATTAAAATTATAACTAAATATACTATTTGCATTCGGGTGAAGCTTTACATACGAGCTAGGCCGAAGAATACAGAGTATAATTCACTGGTCTGTATACACACGAACACACTCCGTGACGGAATTGGCTTTAGTCTCTGTCTGTGTCCGCATTACAGTATAGTGGGCATTTTACAGTTCACCTTACCTCGTTAGTTGAAAAAGTCGTAGGCGAGTCGTATAAACTGCCGAGCAAAAGCAGAAGGCAGATGATCAGGCGAAATTTGCATTTGTCTACTCATCAATGAAACATCTTGGAATTTATATGCATGTAACCCACATGTAGATCACTGGAGGTAGACGGCCCACGGTTTATTTTCTTCTATAAACATCAGCTGGCCCTCTTCGTTATCCTCTCCCACTAAGGCGATCCGGAGTCGATTCCCGGCGGGGTCGGACCCCGGATTTTCGCGTATGGGAATAGTGCCGGACGATGCCGTTGGTCGGCGGGTTTTCTCGGGGATCTCCTGTTTCCCCCGTCCTTTCATTCTGGCGCTGCTCTAACTCACCTCACGTCACCCCTCACCAGCGCTGAAGACCTCGATGCCCGCATGAACGGCGTTGCAGCGTGTCATGCGTATTCTTATTTACGCGAAACCGCTTAAGTTATTCATATTATGTTGATCTACGAAAAGAACACACACTTGAAACCATGCTTCTATTTTTTCAAAAATGCAGCACGCTTGTTAGAAACATGATATTCGGGCCTCTCAAAATGGCTAAAAACGTTTTTTTAGACTATAGTAACTCCGAAAATATTACCTGAATTCGTAAAGTGCAAAACGTGAGGCATGCGTTGGTCTTTACTTCATACTATTCAAAAATAAAATATTGGGGCCACCGCTTGAAGTCCCATAGTAAAAAGACTACAACGGAAATCTTGCACGCTAGTTTGGCGCGCTGTGAATAGAGGCGATATGCTTCTCGTCAAGCGTGGGACACTGGCTCTTATCGCTACGCCGTTCCCATGCGTCAAAGGTGGAAATTCGACACCGCGAAGGACTCCTCTTAAACGCTGACCAAAATCTCTCACTCACTCTTCGTTATCTTAGTCGATCCTGTGCGGTGCAGTTGGCTGGTAAACGAGCGTGCAGTAAGATGGGCAAATAGTAAAAATACTGGGTAGTGAATGGTTATATGTCCTATTTTAAAGTTTAGTGCTTGCTCCCGAGTTTCATTAGGTTTTGATCAAGAGCATTACAAAGGTCAAATTATAAAAACGCTTAATGCTGCGTATCTTTCCTCCATACGTGAAAATAGCTAACGAATACTAGTACTTTTCCTTGCCATAGTGCTGCATTTATATGGGATGTCTTGTACAGTGTACAGTATTTCATTAGGCACTGTTATTTAACTAAATACACACGTGACAAGAGTTTGAATACGATATAGCCAACAACGTATCAATTGAATGTAAACAGATAGTTAAGTTCAGTGTCGATAGGTAATATTTTTGCTATAAACAGTATGATTACAATATAATTAAACTTGAAGCATCACTCAAACATGATCACAAATAATTTGTTGCAGTAGTTGTGTTAAGAGCGTTAATAGAGGAACTAGATACGACTAGTTGGACGAAGACTGCACTGCTGTGATGTAGAAGATGTCATCCAACTTCTGAATGAACCAACAAATTGTTACGTATTTCAGCAGTCACGCACTGCAGAAACAGGTATGAACTTCAACGGCAAACGATTATCGAAAGAGCCAGTTATTGTTATCAGGGGCTGTTCGAAAAGTTATTATACGTGAACCAGTTACATAAAAAGGGTGAGTTAGGACGAAGCGGAGTACGTCAATTTTGTGTAGTATTAGTTATTAAAAATGTAAGTCGAAAATGTGTTTTAAATTTGTTCGTAAAGCGAATTACAATTGAAGTAATGCTACCTTGAAAATCGGTTTTAAGTGATACTACCTTGAAAATCGATTTTAAGAGTAAAATTTTTTTAGCATAAAATACAACTTGTTGTTACATCCTACACTGTGAATATTGCCAAAAACAACGATAGACCAGATAGCTTTTAATTTTATATAAAACAATTAAATTTTAAAGTCGATTTTCAGTGTAGCTATACTCACTCCATTGTATTTGCTTTAGAGTAAAAAATTGAAAACAACATTTCTACTTGCCATTTCATGATAAAGATCAAACCTATTTCAGAATAGTCATCAAACCAAAATCACTGAGTTTAGATAGGGCTTAACATTGTATTGTTAGGCTGGATTGCGAATTACTCTGGATCATGACCTTAGAGTCCATCTCCAACCTCCCTTCCGATACCAAGAGAAACGTGACAAACTATGAATAGAGACACCGGTAAATCGCGGGAAAAGTAGATTGTTTGCTAGGCTCCAGCATGCTACATGTATAACACTGAAGGTTTTGCACCTATATTGTCTATAGTTTATATGAAGCACATTGTCGCGCATCAAAGACCCAATTATAACTGTACAGTTTTAACACAGAACGTGTGTGGTTTGCCAGAAAAGTGTTCACACGTGTCACTATTGAGATACTACAGTTTATTGGAGACTATGTTAAATATTTTCGTGGGTTTCCAGTGTCTCTACCTGTGGATGATAGCCTATCAGGAACCCTGGCGGTGTTCTAGGCTGCTCTGTTGAGGACGACAGGCATCACGTCGTAGCGAGGAGGTGTGTCGCAAGCAAACATGAGCCCCACACCTGCGCCAGTCTCTACACAAGTGTGTCGTGCCGTAACGTTCTCTCTGCTCGTTGCCCTCCCACCTCGCCGCATTCCGTTCCATACACCGCCGGGCATAAAAACACGCGAAACAATCCAGCTGTTCGCGCGACTTTACGACGTCTGCCTCGTCATCTGCTGCGCTCCCTCCTTCGCTAAAAAAAAGAGAGAAAGAAGATAAGAGTCTATTAAATGCATGTTTCCAGAGTACAAGCGGTCGTGCGCATCGAATCCTACTCCTGCGTTACAGACAACCCGGCGATCGACGCAGCATGCCTGGCTGCTTATCCTCCAGGGATATCGCACAATGCTTGAAAGGATACACCCCGCCCTTTTGTGCGATCTGAAGTAAGGGGGACTTTTGTGGTCGCGAAGAAAAGCGCAGGAATGACTGTTCGCGGTTTATATACAACGCTCGTGAAAACGAGGCGCGAGAAAAATCTCTCGTTAATACACACACACACACACGTGTGTTTTTTGTCCTGTCCGTTGTGGTGTGGAGCCCTGAGGCATAGCTGGTAATATAATGCCTCCACGTGAGTCTGGCAATATTGTATCGGCAGGGTATGGCGGAGGGGGAGGGTACTGACAGTATATTACTAGCCAGTTGCAATATTTTGAAAAGGAACAATCAATCTACTATGTTTTCAATGGCAATGAACGACAACCAGCTAGTAATGACATTGACTATCTGCCGTGAGCAATGTTAAATTATAGTCTGTGAGGCTCAGTCACTTTTCAAGATTTCGTCTTCGGTCAAAAATTATTTTCTCCATTGAGGCAAGGAAAATATTTCTACATGAATAAAAATGTGTAAAATATTTTGAATAGGTGTTATAGAGTGTATTTTTTTAGGCTTCAAATTTTAAATTGCTTGCTCATAGTTTTCAGGTTATTAAAAAAACGCCTAAAAGACCTATAGCAGTGTGCGTTTCACTGAGATGAACAAAAAAAATCAACGGTGTCGGACAGACAGCTTCGATAGAAACTAAATCGCACAGAGTTTAATGTTTCTCCCGCCATGGCCAGGCAGGCTACGCCTGTAAGAATTAACGATGAAAGAAATACCAAATTCGCTACAAAACTAACACCGGATAGTTATATGCTAATAACAACAGCAAGCATGTGAATAGTAACTTAAAACCATAGTGTGCAGCTAGTAATTATTTCGGTAGTATATATTTTCGTAGATCACAGTAATTACTTTTCAACTATTTGTGTATTTGACGTCCGGCCATCCATGTTTCAATAACTTTTTCTCCGTTGTGTCAACGAAAATATGCTCTTTACAGAGAAACATGCAACCCCCCCCCCCATAATGTTGTGTTGTTAGCGGAAATCTGAAATCAGTGGCGTAGTATGCTGTTATCAGTCAGCATGTTGTGACCGACACTTACAGGCATTCACGCAGAAATGTACAAGTTGTCCGGTATTACCTTACAGTGTGCTTGATAACACGTCGGAAATTCAAAACCACGAGCAAACAAGCAAATGAAATAGTTCCTGTTTCGCGACATGCCTCATCCGAGTACGCACGTTTTAAGTGTAGTTGAGACTAATAAAAAGACTATACTTGAAAGTGTTTGTTTACTACACAAATAGCTGCAAGAACAGGAATTTGCATTTTAAATTATATTTAACATGGTTAGCCAAATATATAACATTTTAAGACACCAATTACGTATTGTGTTCATCTCGGTATGACCCACATATATGTAGGATATTTTAGGCTGTATGTACAATACCCTGAAAACTATGGACAAATAAGCTATTCAGTGTTTAAAAAAATCGAAAACACCTACTTATAATTCCCCTTCCCGCATATGTTTACTCATGTAGCAATATTTTCCTCTTCCCAATGCAGAAAAAGGTTTTGTCCGGAAACAACATTGTGAAATGTGACTGAACCCTGTCAAAATGAACTTACTATGCAAATTCCTATTCTTGCTCACGACAGGACTGCGAAGTAGATAGCGCCCTTAAGAGTATTTTCGAATTGAATTACACTACATTGCAGTTACTGTAAAGTGAGGTTGCTTCGCCTAATTTTGTGGTTACTTTGCATGACATATTTCTGTAGGAAGTAAATGTTCGCAGAATGTCTAATTGCTAATCTGCTGATGCAAAGTAACCTCATTTGACTGCGTGAACAAAGACACTTGCTGATGATAGGAACAGTCGTTGTCTTCTTTCCCCGGGGAAAGCTAGGGATGAGGCGACAAACAAGCCGTGTTTCCTGGCAGGCGGAACACATAATCGTCACCGCCTGCTCGCAAACCACCCGCTGACTTGGCTGTCTTAGGACACCTGTTAACAGCGGGAAATGCTTGTACCTGTGAAAATTACCTCGAGTAAATTGCACTGGACGGCCGTGGCAGATGGTAATATATTGGTGTTCCCACGATGCCATCCTTCGTTAACGACAACACAGCGTAGTCGCAAGCAAGCGTGATGCTCGCTTAGGCAAGGTATTTACGCTGTTTTTTTACCTCCCACTTTTTTACTGCCGGCAGGTGAAGCGCTTTCTAAGAAATACCTTGATCATTTTATTACAAGTTTTAAAGAAGTGTGATCTTATTTGGTCTGCCTAACATAAATGTTATTCTTGTTTTACAGTGTCTAAGTTTTGTGTTTGTCGCCAAGGGTTTTTGCTTTCGTTTTTTTTTTTTACGTAAGCGTGGTTTAATTTATTTAGGTTGTAATTTCTTAACATACGCAAGAGTTTGTTATCTCCAGGCCCATTTCAATTACATACTAGGACACTTTCTTCTCACCTTCCAAACCTTGAATTAAAAATACAAATTTTAACATTCTGTACACATTTCATTAATACATACACGTTATGACACAGAGTTCTCCAAGTAGTCAGCTGTTTACTTCCACAACTGTGCGGCTTTCAAGAAACGCTTGCATTGTCTTTGATACATTACCCATATGTCTTTTGCTCATAGCAAACGCAAACGTCTCAAATATCTCTCGAATTTCGTTTCCATTTAGCTAGCGTTTGTATTAATATTATTAATAATAGTAACAATAATACGATTTATAATTATTTTATGACAATTCAAACTTAAATCCAAGGCAATACTAAAAATAGAATGCAAAAATGAACTACCGATGTATCATGAGAAAACTGAAAATAGCACGATAATTTATGACGTAGTCTAATTTAAGCATCGTAAGAGTGGACATCGCATATAATACAAACTAGAGTTACAGACTTCAATGAGAAGCTGAAAATAATAACATTAACAATTAGATTACATAAAGTTATAAAATAATACTAAATATCCAGGATTTTGAGCACTACTTATTAAATGCACAATATCACTTAGTCTTAGTAATTTATTCATTGCATGCATCAACGAATCTGTACAATACATGTGCCTTACCTAGATTCATTATACAGTTTAAACTAACCGTCAATGCGCCAGTATTCATGCTCGAGTGTAATCGCAGGTATTGCCTTTACTTGGTTGAAAGACCGGTGGAGTGGACCTACTAATCGTGGAAATATGCGCAGTATCCACTCTGAAAGTAAACTGTAATTGAACAAAGGTAAAAAAAATCAAAGTAATTTATTTTGAAATAGTCATATCAAATAGAAAAAAAAAATATCAGTACAATTTTCTACAAAAAGAACAAGTATTACACCATAATGCAGTATTTGAAAAAAGTCCAGAAAACAGCGGTTTATATACACGCCCCCAGGAAATCTCAGTTTCAGTGAGATGCCAATGTACTTCCACACAGTACGCTGTGGATGCGAAGGTTGGTGCAGAGATTGGACTGTTCCCCTACTGATGCAGGTGAATGTGCTGTCTTGTTCATCGGTTTACTCAGCATTAGGCGTAGCTGCATGACTAACGTGCTGCCACTATTTCAAGCCAGGGGAAAATTCTCTTTTTCATGAAAGTCGCATGATCAACTACAACATTTCACGAACAATCACGGTGACTCAATATTATTCCGCGCAATGCTACAACAAGAACAGAGTGTTAAATTAGAGGCAAAACGAATGTATGCAAAATAACACCCTTCACTGACAAGCGAAGGAGATGCATATTTTATAACAATTATTGCACCAGTATTGCACATGTTTCTGTTAAGAAATGCATTTTTAAAAGTTTCGTTTAAATTACGCTAAGTTATGACCAGAGACTTGCAAATTTCGAATTATTATCTGACAGCAGACTCGACTTCAAAGCACTGTTTTCTTCTGCCTTCTGCTATCAGCTGCCAGTTAACATGACTCGCTTACGACTTTTCTAACCAATGAAATAAAGTTAACGGTAAAATGCCCAGTATCCTTTAATGTGGACACACAATGATACGAAGGCCTGGAGACGATACCGTCACCGAGTATGTTCGGGTGTATAACAGACCAGTGAATTCTACTATGTAATCAAATATAACTCGAGATTTGCACGTCGCTTATACTTATGACTGTTTAAACACTCTCAAACGCGCGTCTGTTTAGTCTGGTCTTATCGTAATGTCGGGAGTCACGTGATAGTATGTCGTTTTCAGTGGTAGTTACTTAGTTGTGTTGATTTATTGTTACGAGGTTACCAAAAGAAACAAGCCAAAGCCCAGAAAAAAGGTATTTTTCTACAGCGAACAAGTACCACTTCATTTAAACCACTAGATGTTATACACACTTGAACATCTTTTCGTCGTATTATATAGTGGGACGCACATAGTCACCAGTAAGTTCTATATTTTATTTTGTTTTCATTCTTCAAGCCAGATGTGGTATTTTTTACGGACAGTGTGTATATCATCACTTACTCTTTCTTGACGCGTAAGGAACCTTGCAACTAGATAAATACGTTGATGCTATCTTTAAGTGAAGCGTTTAAATTAAGTTAAACTTTTTTTAAAAACTACGGCATAAACCACAAAAATATATTTAACTTGCATATGTGTTATGCGTCACCGAGAAGCTGGTAACCGACGACATTTTATCCGCCACTGTCTGCGAGAGTAGGAATAAAAGGAGGCTCCGCGTAGTATTTACGTAATTGTGACAAATTTGCAAACTTGCAGGTTTCATTCATACTGTAATTGTTTATTACTCACGTTTTACAATAATTAATTTACCATGTCACATAACACTGTATATAGAAAATGAAATACGGAGCATAGTACTTTGTCTCTTGTACTGGATGGCTAAACTATTTTGGAATTCTACCCTTACTATGATTTTTATGTTACTATAGCTTGATTTATTTTCACAGCCTGTTCTCACAACACTAAAATTATACTTTTTTATATTTACTGTATATTTTCGTACATAATATCTTAAAACGTTTGTATAGTGGATACACGTATTTTATTGTAAAGGTTACATTCCTCTGCTTCAACTTTGCAGTTCTTCTTTAACTCACGTATTATCCTGTTTTTACAATACGCTACATATTTGGTCCTACGTTTTACAATTGTTTGAATTCTGTGGAGTTTTCAAATATTTTATCTACTAGGAGCGGTATTAGAAAATTTTATAATATAATCATCAGTAACTTTTACTTGTAGCGGCCCATCATCTTTACATGAGCTCATATGGCGGAAACATGCGCTATGCTAGGCCTAAATGTATTTCTAAACAATATAGACCATAACAGACAAGTTCACGTGCAAAAAAACATGTTGTTAAGTCAGAACATAGCGAAGGAAGCAAAACTGCCATAGAGCTGGAACTATAGCAAGATCTATAAATACAAGTAAACGAAGGTAACGAGTAGATAAAATGTTAAATTTGACATCACAATTTAGTATAAATAGCACAATGTATCAAAATATAGGCTATAAATGCTCATATATTTACAAACTTTAAAATATTTAAAATTGAGATTAGCTGTAACAGATTTCAGCACAAAACTAAATTTAGCATTGTTCTTTGATCCACTTTATGGACCAAGTTATACTTCACTTATCATAATATATTTCTGACGATCTTAATCTCATTAGATATTTCACATGATAATTATATATTTTTTTAAATTACAAATACAGCGATTTCTTTGGTCGTAACCTTTTAAGAGAATCACTTCCACTTCAAAATTGTTGCCAGTAGTGAATTTTTCACTCAGAATAAATACATTACGTTTGGCTGGTCACAGTTATCACCATAATAATATGTAGCTTGTACGGTTAATGAAACCCAATACTTACCTTCTAGTTTATATTGAGTTACTATAGCTGATGCATCGTTTTTCTAGAATTGCCTGTTCGTATTGTTCCGGTTTCTCTCGATATCCAAACCTGAACACTACTCGAAAGACAAGACATTACCAGCATAACTAAAAAGCCTAAGTTCCTCAAAATTGGTGTAAATTAACACGAAGAATAAAATCGTTTACTTTCATCTCGAAATATTAAATCATATTAATTTATTCTCGCGCTATCTTCTAGCGTGGCGGTTCTACAACAATAAATAATAGTTGGATAGTAAGTGTACATATATCAAATTCGATTTTTATCGGTCGTGTAGTTCTTGACTTACATGTGCTAAAAACGATATATTCATGACGTAATATATTCGAAATTAGGGTTTTAAATGTTACTATACTCAACATAAACCAACAGATTTAAATTAAAGTTGCCATACTTAGTACTAAACACGTACCAAGTCTGAAGAAACTTTGAAAAAATTGTTCACATATATTTCATGTGATCAGAAAAATTTTAACGGCAACAGTTTTTAAAAATTTAACACGTTATGAACAAAATGCATAAAACTTAAGTCACTGTATTAGGTATTACATGCGTACCCGAAGTAGATAAAATTCAATTAAATTTTAATTAGGTACCTTATATGATGAATAAACTTAATTCTGCCACAGTGTAACTATTAACACAGCATGAACAAAATACATAAAAGTCATGCCTCTTTGCTAAAAACTATTTGTAGGCTACTGATCTTAATGCAATTCAGAAAAATGGTTAATTAGATATCTCATGCAGTCTTAGTCTGTGTAAATGGCGGATATTTAGAAAATAAGAACAGGGCATGAAAAAAAAAGTAAAAGTAAAACTTCCTTTCTAAGTAATGTACGTGTAGTGTGCACCCAGTATGAAGTAGTTTTATAATATGATTCCATAGATATCTCGTGTTATCAAAAAGTGTTCACACAGACGTCATTTGGAAAATATGAACACGGTATAGAAACATATAAATATCAAGCCAACTTAATAATTACTTTATATGTACCAAGTTTGATGGAATTTGAAAAGAAAATCCTAAAATATGTCAAATTCTAAAAGAAAAGAGAAAAAGAAACATTGCCGCCGTTTCGAAAATATGAACATAGGATAAAGACAAAAGTCAACTTACTAAGTTACATATGTGTACCAAAATAAATAAAATAAAAAAAAATCCTCAGATATGTCGTAATATGCTAAAAATATAAAAACAAGTCCGGTGTTTTGAAAATATGAACATAGGATAAACAAAATACACAAAACTCAAGTCAACTTACCAAAATTAATAAAAATTTAAAAAAAATCTCAGATGTCACACTATGATAAATAAAAAAATAGCTGCCATTATAGAAACACAAAGGATGAAGAAAATATGTAAAAGTAAGTAAGCTTTCATTTAGTATTTGTGTATCAAGTTCGATTACATATTACCTCATATGCCGTACTGTGTAACAGACATAAAAATGGCCACTATAAACGTTGTTTGGATTCATTCAGCATAGTTAAACTATAACAATGCATATAATTTTCACCGTAAAATATGATGGTCGCAAGCTGCACGCCAATCAAAATGTACGAGCGTAGAAGCGACTGAGAGACCAACTCGGCGTACCTCAGCTGCAGAGCGTCGTGAAGAAGTTATTATACTGCCGGAGGTAGGCGGACGCCGCAAGCTGCAGGGAAGCAGACTGCCTCATAGTTACTGGGGTGAGACATAGCAGGGGTGTTGGCGGCCAATGAATACTGTTACTGCGAGGGTCTGGGAGAAAATGAGTTCGAAAATCGCCTCACGCCTCTCCGAACATTCATCACTCCCGTGGAGGTAGGGAGAAAAAAATATCAGTGCTCATTACCGGCCAGTCACGCACCAGGGGTGGAGTGCACGTGGGCGTCTGGCAGAGTATATAGAATACGCCTTAGCATTCCACTTTACACTTGGCTCCGACCCCCGCGTTAAGCCACATACTCAGTTATAAGTTATTTACAGAAATAAGGGACCGCCTGCCCCTCATGACCTAATTATACAAGAGCTGGGAGGGCTAAGAGTATTGTGAACCAGTTTCAAATTTCTGTGTTTGCCGCGTGGGAACAGCGGAGCGGTAAGCACCAGAGTGCCACGCTCGACAAGAAGCACATAGCCTCTATTCACAGAGCGCCAAACTGACGTGCTAGGTTTTCCTTGTAGTCTTTTTGCTATGTGTTTTTAAACGATAACCTAAAATGTTAGTTTTGATAGTATGAAGTAAAGACCAACGCACACATCTCGTTTTGCACTTTACGAATTCAGGTGGCATTTTCGGAGTTACAACAGTCTAATAAAGCAGTTCTTAGCCATTTTTAATGACCCAAAACTCATGTTTCTAACAAACGTGCTGCCATTTTCTAAATTATAGAAGTGTATTTTCAAATGTGTGTTAGGTTCGTAGATAACCGCAACAGAATTAAGTTTCTAGTAAAAACGAATACGCGTGACGCTACAACGTCGTCTATGCGCCAGGAAGATAGTCCTCATAAGGCTCGTTTAGTCTATAACTAACCGACGTGGCTTAGTTAACATATGTTAATTAGCACCTCAAGAGCACTTGTCTACCCTAAATAGGCGTAGATATACAAAACAATTACGATCAACCAGGACAGGGTGAGCAAAGGTAAAATTTATTTTATTGCATGGCAGTTTCTAAGACGTTTAAGGTACCCCTGTGGCCGAATGGTCAGAATTTTCGCCTCCCTCCAAGGTGATCCTGGTTCGATTCCCGGCGGGGTCGGTTCCCGGATTTTCGCATGTGGGAATCGTGCCGGACGATGCCGTTAGTCGGCGGGTTTTCTTGGGGATCTCCCGTTTCTCCTACCACTTCATTATGGCATCGCTCCATTCTGACCAAAATCTCTCACTCTAAGACGTTTAAAAGATACTCGGAGTTGTCCAGGCCTAGCAAGTTAAAATAATTGAGTGAGTGAGAGTTTTTGGTCAGCGTTCAACATCGCGTTTTTTAGCGCTGATGGGAGGGTGACATGATGTGAGAATGGAGCAGTGCCGGAATGACAGGGCGGGGGAAACGTGAGATCCCCGAGAAAACCCGCCGACCAGCGGCTTAAAATAGTTGACGAGGAGAAGTCAGACGCCCGATGAGCGGCTTGCGCTTAGAGGCGATGAGACAAGTAATGAGCAATCAATTGTCAACCTTAGAACCCTCAAGTTACCAGGATCGTTATAGTATGATAGCATGCAAATTATATCTTGCGAGTTTCTATTCCTCAGTTTCCATGCAAGGCAACATTCTTTCAGAGTTTGATAATTGTTCAAAAGTGTGTCTGCTCGGTTATTTTCAGGCATTAAAATACTCCAGCAACAACCTGCAGATGCACGCAGCTTAACTTTATTTCATATTTACGTCATATAATGACAGAGTCACTCCTAAGCGTCACAAAGAGACACGTTATCGTCGGAAACTGCACTCCAATGATAATGCTCTGCGTGATTAACTAACAGATGAGAGACCAGCCGAACTGAGGCACAAAAAATACACACCATAAGGACTTATAATGTTCGCAACTATAAACTGAATTCGGTGCTGTTCAGTCACCTAGCACGATATCTCTTTCGGATCACAATAAGTAACTTTATGCACTGAAAAGGGGAAAGTATTTCGTTGGGAATGAAAATGCCAGAACTTTTGAGTATGTGATATTGAGTGTTTTTGGACTTGTAAATAATTATCTGCTGACAGTTTTCAAGGTATTGATAAATATAACCTAAAAGGTCCCATGACAATGTGGCCAGCATTGAGACAAAAAAAAATTCAGCAGTGGCATATATGTAGGTTTGACAGGTACTGAGCTACACGTAACATAATTTCACTAGTGAATACTATAATTGTTTCCTCCAGGATTCTTTGGGTAGACAGTTCCCGTAAGATGAGCCGCTAGTAAGTTTCGTCAGTAAATGCCGGGTCTCAAATAAACAATGTGTACACTCTCACTACACGCTCTCACTCTCGTCCACTCTGGTTCACTCGTCAATCAAATTGAGACGGCCACACTCGAATGCATCCTCGAAGCACTGCAACCTAGATAGAGAAAAGGAAAGCAATGGACATATTTCCGTACACTTACAAAACAGTTATTACTTACATGAAAAGCTAGTCATCCTCTTGACACTTAAGACACTACGCCGTGCACAGAGACGTGTTTCTCTCGATTTTGAATGACAGCAAAGATGCCTTCCCGCAGAGTAGGCGAGAGGGTGCAGCGAAGGAACGTCGTCGCTCACTCAGGCTCACTATTCCTTTCGCCCACTCTTCCTCGAATTTGGCACAGCAGAGATTACACTCTGCGACGTCAAGAGGGTGCGAGAGAGTGCTGTCTGGGCTATTTGAGACGCAACCAAAATCAGTGTTTGTGCCTATGCCAGTATATTCGGAAAAACTCTTCTGGGTATACGGATTTCCTTTTTTCATAAATGTTAGATTATTATTTATATTAATCTATGTTTGATATCCTATCAAGTATCTTTAAAAGGAGGAGGGGAAAAGTAAAACTGGCAAAACTGGCAGTTTTATGGCTTCGACGCTGTCTTCTTTAAGGGCATAGATGCATGGAAAACATAAATATTGTCAAATTGCACATGGTACCTATTACAGTGACCGGTGTGATACATTTCATGCGCCACTGCACTACTGCTGATGACGGAAATACTGCACGCCATTAGAGCGCCTTGCGTGAAGAGGCGATAAGATAAGTTTCAATCAATAGGTTTCTTAGTGGCCTCGTTTTTCTAGACATCGATTGCGCTAAAAATCTCTGGTACATGACGAATAAATAGCGTACTGGGAAGTGCCCGATACGTACAGAGGACGTACGTAGATATCTGCCGAGCACTGAGGGATGATATGACGCAATGCACGACGATGGAGAGGCAGAGGTATGTGATGGCTGGGAGAAATGGAATTACCCCGAGAAAACCACCCGGCTATCGTTTCCCACACGTGCAAAATCTGGGTCAGACCTAGTTGGGAATCGTATACCCGAATCGCCTTTGTAAGAGGCGAGTGGTCTAGTCGCTCACTCTGGTATACGGATAAAACTTTGGGACTCTAATATAGACACTTAAAAGTGAATACAAAGTATATTCATTGTTTGATAGTGATTTTCCCCCGATATAATTGGTTAAAACTGCTCAATTATTAATATTTAGAAAACTACAGAGTACATACGAAAATTAGTGAAATTCACTAATTAAAAAAGTGAAGAAAGATGTGCTTACTCAACTGTAAAAAAATTTTTGTGGTTATGCGTATAATGTAGCGCATAATTATAATTTTTTCAGCACTTTGTTTGAAGTTCAAAAAAATTATTTAACAAAATGAAAATATCTTGTAGCTGTAGAATGATATAATCGACGATCCTAGGCGCATCTCACCCACATACTAATCACTACACCACGTTCGTCACTTAAGTGTAGGATATTACCGTTATAGTAGCCTATTTATTTGTCTAACCAGAGCCGTGTGTATGTTTTAGTCTCAGGTTTTTGCTATGTGGTAAAGTAACACTTTTAAAAATAACTTACCAGAGCGAAACAGAAAATTACTTTACCTCAACTATTACACAATATCTTACAATAGGTCTACTTATTTCACTATACAGTACAAGAAACATGCAGAGTAAAACTATTTGCTTGCTTAGAAAATTATGGTAATCTAGTAAATGTTAACCAGATATTCTGAAGATACAAAAAAAAAAAAAAAAAATATATATATATATATAATATTGTGTGGCAGCTACAAAATATTTTGTTGGTATTTACCCTGACAACCTGATTTTTTGGTCATTCCAAAAACATTTTGATATCATAATTAAAATATTGTGATCATCAAAAAATTATTTTGCGTTTACCACAAAATATTTATTCCTACAAAATTTTTCTCTCAGTGTATCAGTATGTAATGGCAATTTCGTTACAAAATTTTATTGTAGTTTTATACTGACAAGACAGTATTAATCGAATACTGAAATAAACAAATTCAATATATTATCCCAATTTTTTGAGTAATTTTCTCTTTTCAATATTGACAAAACGATATGTATTCGCGTTGTGAAAAATCGTGTTACTAATAGAATTAGTTGAAATTCCGCATATTCCATTTTAAAGAGTAACTAATTTATTTATAAAAAATATTGTTACTGTCAATAATGTACGCAATCCAGGACTTCATGGCAAATAACTGCCACAATATTTAACTTCATGGGCACGACTAAAGCATCAATGTGATTTAAAAAGGGAAAAATTATGCAAGTGTTGTGGTTGGAGCACTTGCTCCCACATTCCACGAGGGCGAAAGCCATATTTGAATTGTAAATATGCCCCTTCCAAGTCTCATTCACCTCCGCATTTAATTCTGCTTGTCGTAACCTGCCTCATCACCTACTCTCTTGAGTGATCGAGGGCCGTGACACTACTTATGAACACGTGAGTTGGTAACCAAGTTTGATAGATTCTACCGCAGTTAGGTACATTCTGTCGCCTTTAGCATATTAGTGCGGCGAATATCCCAAAATATAACATCCATTCCCCAACTGAAATTTACCGATCTTTTGTCGCCCCCTTACAATAAATAAATTTCACAAATTCAACCTCTCATTCGGAACTACCACCACCACCGTCACATCACACGAGAAATAAACGAGCAAAAGCACAGTTGACGCACACCACGAATTCAAATAGATATGAGAATGTAGGTTTACTAACTTTGACATGTAACCACTCGGTCTGTCAGGGAACCTCAATAAGAAATGTTGGTGGAAAACATATTAATTGTATTGTGATTCTTTCTTTCCTTGTTACTTTCCGACAGATTAATTTGTAGGCAAACTCGAATTATATTACGAAAAATAACAAATAAAATATCTTGTTATTGTGTTGTAATGAAGAAATTAAAAACTGTTAGTTGAAAATCATCATAATTGACTAAGTTACTTTATAAATCAGAATATATATATATATATATATATATATATATATATATATATATATATATATATATATATGTGTGTGTGTGTGTGTGTGTGTGTGTGTGTGTGTGAATTTCCTGCCTGCACTCTGCATTCTTATTTCCCAAGGTCTGACATAAATGAAATTCTGTAATACTTATAAGATACCAAAATAGTATGCGTGGAAACGGAAAAAAATTGTAGTAGATAATATAAAAGTTTCTTACAAACGTAAAGTTGGTCTAATAATGTTATTATGTAAACTGCAGGACATCATATTTTTTTAGACCCTTGGTTGGATTTCTTGTATACCACGTCGAAAAAATGCAATATTTGAGCGCAAGAATACAATATGTGCAAGAGTAAAGACAAGATAACACCACACAAAGGAAGTGGCCACCACAAAATATTTCGTTGTTTGGATCTAATTTTTTTTGTGGTGACCACAATTTTTTTTTGTTGCGCGCAGTAGTAAAGTTCTGCAACAACTACAAAAAAGTGTTCTTACGCCTACCAAAAATATTTCGAGGTCCATATTGATATTGACAAAACATTTTCTGCTCAGCACAAAACCGTATTCTCCTGTGCATGATAGGTGTTATTTCTTAGTATAATGTACATACGTTATGGATAATTTTAAACCTGAATTTTACTATTAACATACAGCACAAATGTGAAAATAGAAATCATGGGTTTTTCTACATGCAATAACAGTATATCGATATGTCTACTAATACTTTTGACTGAATAGAAAGCTTTTTCTTGCCATTTTATTATAACAGTAGGAGAGGTGATTGAGTTGTATCCACTTTGCCGTCTTATACTGTTGATGCAGTGTTCAAATATGAACAAGCAGGACCCTGAGATTAATAAAGAGCACACTGAATTAGGCACTACATTGTAACACTTGTAGTAATGAAGGACTAGGAGTTTATGATACATTTATCATTATCATCTTTCCCCCCCCCCCCACCTTCCTCGCAGAACCTAGAAGTCGCCGAAGAGTATTGTAGATTATTTTCTGTTTGCCGCTGCCATACAACCAGCAGCTGAGAAACAATAGTCGGAAACGGAACTGGATGTCGGGATTAATTTTGCAGACCAGTCGCCGGCACTTATTATTTTACCGTCGCTGTTATTTGCACCTGAAATGCGTGAGTCTGCCTGATTTGTTGCGCGAAAATAATTTGCACGTTTTTTCATTTAGTTGGCCGGGGAAAATGAACCTTAATAGGTGGTGAATCTCGTCACGTCAATTGTTCGTACTTCTACGGTCCACGGCCGTAATAAATTTTATCAAACCACATAGTTTGCTTATGATATGGATAATATGGCACCGTAGTCCATCCAGGTTCTCTAGAACTTCATGAGAGAAACTGTTTAATGACCAGTTCAGCGAGAATAGACATGTGGTGCCGTGCACTATCTAAACAGTTTCTTTTCGAAAGTACCAACTTTCGTTTAAATAGCAACCACTGCAAAATAACTTTGCCGCAAAAAAATATCCTGTAAAGTACAGACCGTATCGTAATGGTGACTAAAATGGGTTGATAGTAAATTAGTTTTAACATAAATCTTTTGTAATCAAGTTTTATGTTTAAGAATTTTTTTTGCTACAAAGAAAACTAGATTGCCACCAAAGAAAAAATAACAAAGAAGTACCTGACGTTTTGTTTTTTAAGTTCTCATTGTCCTAAGGAAAGATATCTTTACCACAAACCTAACGCCCTCAAAGAAATTGTTTTTCTGGCTGTAGGAATAGGTACGTGTTTACCGTGTGCTCTGTACGGCTTAACGCTATGAAGTCGATGGGCGGGGTTTGTCTTGTCAGGTAGATGTACAATTTAAATAATGACACAGTTAACACACGCCACACAGTCATGTTTGCATAAAATAATACAAAACCATTTACATTTTACTTCCATGTAACTGCGTATTGTTGTTTGAATGTACGAACGAAGTGTGTCCACTTGTGTGACGAGAAAGGCGTGGTTTGCTATGGATTGTGTGTACAAACCACATCACACTGCCGCCAGTACAATGTATCGTTATTTCACAACTGCGCCTAATCCCCCAACATAGATCGGCCCTAGGTAAAGTCGCAGAGAGCGAAACTTCAGCTTGCAATTGCAACTTTCACACCCTTCTCATTATTTACCTGGCATTTATATCATCATTCACATCACCCAAGGAGAGGACTACATTTTCCTTTTAGATGAATTTTCATACCGCTGATTGAAAGAGTAGAGGAACCTTCAACGCCACTGGCTCACGGACTGCATTACAATTGCCTTGCGATGAACTACGACAACTTTAGATAATAATCGTCTATCTCTGCTTTCAGTCATGCAAACGATACATTGGAGGCCGGTGCGGTTTAGTGGTCAAACCACTCGCCTCCTACCAAGACGATCCGGGTTATATTCCCGGTGGGAATTATCATGTGTGGGAAACGTGGCGGACGGACGTTGCCGTTGGCAGGATGATTTTCTCGTGGTATTCTCGTTTCTCCCGTCATTCAATCCGTCGCTGCTCCATTATAGGACCTCATTTCGTGTAATCTCTCAGGAAGCGGCAGACGCCTAAGTGCATTACGGAGAAGAAGATTTGTCCACCACGTATACGTTGGTATATGGCAAAATGAGTATGTGTTTGATCCAATAAAATCTTTGTTGCTTTAGCAATGCATATGGAATGTGTCAAATTTTGGTTTCTTCGAACAATATTTACACTTAAATGGATTGAACCCTCTTGTTGAGAGAATTAAATCTATTCGTGACAGCAAATATTTGGTTGATTTAAATTTCACACGCTTGTTTCACCATATTCAAACAAGTACACAGTTGAATGTACCAAACCTTTTTCTCTGTGGGACTTATGTTGAAAGCCTGCCTCTCTGGGTGTGATACACTTGTCTTTGGTTCAGTCCATAATCGACTAATAATACAACGTGACATGCAGGGTGAATTAGGCGTGAGTGAGTGAGATATTTTGGTCAACGTTCAACATCGAGGTCTTTAACGCTGGTGGGGGAGACATAAGGTGAGTATAGAGCAGCGCCGGAATGAAAGAACGGGGGAAACGGGAGATCCCCGAGAAAACCCGCCGACCAGCGGCATCGTCCGGCACGATTCCCACATGTGAAAATCCGGGGACCGACCCCGCCGAGAATCGAACCCGGATCGCCTCGGTGGGAGGCGAGAGGTCTGACTCCAGGGTGAATCAGGACAGTGTGTGTTCACTTTGCTTGGTGAGCTTATAAAAACAGTGAGTTCTAACTGTGTTTTAAAACTTTTCCGTAAAGTTGATTGCAATGAGAAGCTAACCTAATTTTTTAAATAAAATATTATCAATTAAAATATATTATACAATACCACTTGGTATTGCCAGCAGTCTGGATAGTATCAAAACTATAATAACCAAGTAGTTTTAGATTTTAATTTTAAGAAGTGACAATTTGAAGTAGGATTTTAAGGGTAGCATTACTCCTACTATAATTCGCTTTACGAAAAAAAAAAAAAAAAAAAAAAAAAAAAAAAAAAAAAAAAAAAAAAAAAAAAAAAAAAAAAAAAAAAAAAAAACGTTTGCTACTAACATTTCCATAAGTTACCATCACGTCCTGAATCAGCGCGTATAGATAGTGAAGTGTCGCACTGATGTCAGTTTGTAATCATGTCCCATGGCTACACCCACCCTATGTGCTCTGTGGTAGTGCGACTGAAGAGATGTCAGTCGAGAACGTTTTGACGCGGGTGGGCGTGGTCAGTTGTGGCTTCGACGACTGTGGCGTCGTGCTGACACCCTCGCTGGCGGCGGGACAGAGTAGAGCGCGCGCGCGGCGACGTCCGGGGGGTGTGGACCAGGGATGCTGGGCCGGCCAATGGCTGGAAGAAAGGTGATGGAGGTGAGGCGGTGGGGAGGAGGAGGACCTGGCTGGCTCAGTCGGGCTGGAGCCGCGGCGCGCGCCGGTAGTCCCTCCAGCAGGCTGCGACATGACGGACGACTGACGTCCTGCGTGTGTGTTGTGTGGTTGCAGCGGCCGGCCGGCGACGAGACATGGACGCCCGCGCCGTCGCCGCGACGCTGCTGCTGGCGGTCCTGAGGCTGGTCACGTCGGCGGGCCAGCGGCAATCTTCGGCGTCGTCCTCCTGGCTGTGAGTACACACACTACTACACCTTGACTGCTGCCGAGGCGTCTGTCCTCCACTGCTTTCATGTAGACGTAGCGTGCACCTACGTTACGTATAATAGTTACTGTAGCTGGTTTCAGATAACCTGAGTACTTTAGAAGCCGAGTTAGTTTTTCCTTTTCACATTATTTATAGTTTCCTGCCACTTTATTTATATAAACAAAGATACCTAACTAACGATCAGATCAAAGTTTATAGATTAGACCCAATGCCATACTCAAAAATTAACATCTGCGTTTTCAGTAAATAATATATTTGAATTATTATTCTAGACGAGAAGGTCGTCAAAAGTGTTCACTTTGTCGCGAACCGCCTGTACTGTTCTGCGCGGTGAGGTTTGTCATATCCTGGTACCTGCACGCCTTGCAACGCTGTGGAAACCGCCACTGTTGCTATAGTGTTTTTTCTTAATGTCCGGATACATGTGGAATAATTACGAGACTTAGCAGGCGTACAGTTAACAGGACGTTTCCCAGTTACGTCTAAACATGTAACATATAGAGATATAGATATATCCCAACTCGCATATGATTATGTTTGTAAACACAAACCATAGTACAGTACTTAATCCTGAGCTCCAATTACCCTAAAATTATTTAAATAAAAGTGGCGTATCAGCTGCTCAGAGAACGAAAATATTTTGTAACCAAAGAGAGACAACTATCATGCTTCAGAAACGAGTGTTACAGTTAGTTAGGTGTACATTGTCCGCGGATATTTACGGACAGTAATTTGTCAAACCTCAATTTATTTATCGAAAGTTTGATAATATTCATTTTGTTAGGTCTAAATGGTAGACGTTTTGGGCGGGATATTGACGTGTATAGAGCTCGCATTACTTTTTGTTAGTAAAACTAGGAACAGCTTAGTGCAAAGAAATTAAATTACAGTAAATTTCGTAACTGAGCTGTGTTTCACTGTGTGACAAATTGTGCGTCTAAAGACACGTCGGAACTCTACACTTTAGAACACTGCAATACGTACTTTGTTACGAATTATTTTTGCATTGTTCTTTGCAGTTAGAAATAGACTGAATGTGTTTAGTAGGTGTAGAACGTCACTTATAATCCTCATCTTATCCACACGCTTGTACGGCAAGCGGGTGCCGTAGTAAAAGCCATAAACAAGCATTGTATTAGTTTCCTTGCTTGTTCATTGCGTTGCGATCACTGAAGCACGGCTGTTACAATTTTTTCTAGCAACAGTTATGTAAAGTCAAGAGTAACATACAATATTACTAAACGAGGAAAGTTTAAAATTGTTATCACAGAAAATAGTTTCCTACTGCCTCAAATGGAAGCTCAAGATAAACATACTTCTAAATTACAATTTTACATTGTCACGTGAGTGGACTATAGTTAAAAAGCGTTAGATCCATTACATGTTTGTGTATCAGGAGGTTACACGCAGTGGCGAGATAAGAAATTAACTTGGAATTTGAAATTATTTAGTTAACTGCAGATCAGCTGTCACGAATTATGCCCTCCAGGTATGGACTAAGGTCTATTGGGCAAGTAACGTATTTCTTACGTAAATCGCCATTAAAATACAATACAAACACATAAACATGTGTGACGCACATGTTGTTCTCCCTAAAATTTAAATGTAGTTGCTAATTTTTATTTCTGTGTTAATTTTAAACATCCATAAATAGGAGATTCGGTTGAGACCTCCATGTATATATATTTGTAAATGAAAACCCAAATATATACTTGATCCAACAAATGTTTTGTTTGCTTAACGATATTATTAAATGTGCCAAAATATTATTCGTGTACGTCTGTATTCACAAGCCTTGACTAAACCCTTTCACTAAATAAAAAAGTTACCTTTACGGTGCAATAAAATATTTGTTTGAATGAAGTTTTCAGTGATGGGCTATGTACAGAAGCCTAAACCTTTTGTTCAGAACAGTTGCCGGAGGAGATATGAATGTGTGACAGTTATCAAGATGTAAACAATATATTACGCTTTTAATAACTGCCCTGGCTATTTTTATTTTCTTTGGGCAAGTGAATGCATTTATTACTTTTCCTTTCTTACCTAGCCTTTCTTAGTACAAGGCTCATAATATGTGTTCTAACGGAGCAGTTGAAATTTGGTCGTAATTGCGAGTCAGCATTTAGTGTAGTTTATCCTGGATATATACCATGTCATTACATGATTCCGAACATTAGCACTCGTCGTATTTTAGTTAATAGACACAGTGCCTTGTGGTTTAACCTGTATGAAAGATGAAGCGACAGAACCGTTTCTCATTCCGATAAAAAAGAGATGGCTATAAATGATCGTCTAGATAGTTATCTTGATTGATTGAGCTGGAATGAGAACCACGACTTACCGTAACATATAGCTACCTTCAACAGCACAAACCATAACATAAGGTTCACTAAGAGAACGGCTTATTGTTCTCGTCTCTTTTACTCTTTCGACTACTTAGTTCTTTCGCAGACAAGTTTGAAACTGCATTTTTGTTTTTTCAAAAGCTTTTAACCATTAACTTTTTGCAGTAATAAATAAACGTTACAGAAACACGGTGCACGTTTTCGCATCTTGTTTCTTAATTACCAACAGAAACCTCTTGCGAGAATAATAATACTGCAGAGTGACTACATAAGGGTGTGATGCGGCTCTAATGAGTTGGGCTCATGCATGCCGGGCACCGGAACTAAATAAGATAGCTTCATTTTACGAACGTAGCTGTGAGGGCATTGCTAAATGCGATTAGTTAAACTTCTACCTGTGACTGATTGGCTTTGTAGCTGCCGTTGGCTTCGAGCCCGCTGGCATAACGATTACAATCACCTGTTGTTTATATGACTATACGTTGGAGTTTGATGCTGCTGACTTCCATCATTTTTACTCTGTACATACATCATTGTTAGGAACCTGCGAAATTCGCGTTTTTGGGCACATGCTATAATTTAAGCAATTTTATTTTAATACCACTTTCATAATTGACCCTTGACCTATTAGACACCTCTTGTAGGGAGCTGAGCCAATAATAATGTAACGGTCACTTTGGCAACATGGATGGTTAGCTCCCTTAATACAATTCGTCTAAATGGTTTCAACATAACGACATAATAAAGGAATGAGGGAGTTAGCTAGTAAAATAAAATTCTCTTTAAAAAAATCCAAATCCTCCCTGAGAGGTATCTAATGGGCATGGACGGGAATTTTTGGTGAAAAGAGTTTTGCCCCACTTTGTTTCAGTGTCTTACGTGCACGCCTGCAGCTCAGCTTCATGGCTATTGACAGAGTGTTTTTGTGCATCGTTGTTATTCATTTGATTGTGCCAATCAGTACACGGATAACTGCGACACATCACGTCCGTGATTTGCGGGTTTAACCTCCACACGCTGGGTGTTACGGCACCCAATCACTGACCACATAGCAGAGATGCAGGCGCGCACGTAAGGCACTGAAACAAAGTGATGCAAAAATCATTTCGCAAAATTTCCTGTCTCTACTAACGGGAGTAGTTGGGCTAAAATAACACCATCGCGACAGTAAACAAGCAGCTGAATGCAGGCCTAATTATGTGTTATCACTGTGTCAGCGTGCAGCCAATTAGAATCTTCTGTCTGCTTGAATACTATGACATTCTTTGAGGCTAGCATGCAGGTCAGCGAACCTACGAATTTTTCTGGTCTCTACTCTTAGCTCATGACCTCAGTGAAGTTGTCATGTTTTCATATTCTTGTCTAGTAGACCCAGCGGGTTGAATGGCTTATTGTTGGTATGTAACATATGTTGAAATATAATCAAAATTATAACTAACTAGTTTGATTACATGATGCAAACCTATTTTAAGAAACTAATCTGGTATAAAAGTTGTTACGAAAAAGGTAAGTTTAAAACGTATTCGCAGAAATAGACTATATAAATAGAAAATCACGTCACGCCTTTCTTTACCACGAAAAGCCTAGAAGTGAAAGTTATGGATAGTAGTTAACGTCACTTGGCATTTTTAATTACTAGAGAAGTTACCTTGATGTTTCGTAATAAATAATCATCTTCTAGGCTGGATCTAGTCGGTAATAACGGTATACGGGTACGGCATGTACTTCAAGCGAGGGACTGCAGCTGGCGATGATACGCCATTTTAACTCATGGATTGAACTTGACACCTTCAAGTTGTTACCCGAGCATCTCTCAGTTCGTGACAACAAGTACGTTCCGTAGCCTTTTAGCCATTCAGTTGCAGTCATAATATAGATATGTTATTGCCCTGGATCCGCTAAAAGCTAACTATATTTCGCTACTTCTCTGTAAACGTTCCACTTCAAGGGTAATACAATAAATTTATATATTTTTTTCGTGCAATTTAGCTAAACCTACAGCTATGAGCGTGGTACAACTTTAAATAGTCTCTCCTGTTATAATTTATGAGTAAGTGTAGTTTGACTGCGTAGAGGAAAATGTGTGGTATGTTACATGCTGTAGCATATGAGTGTGTACGTGGAAGAAGACCTTGCAGAATACTTTCTTAGCGAAAAAACAACGGAATTATATAAACTATTTAACTGACTAAGCAGTTTGTACAGCTAAATCCTCTACTGAAATCAACAAATCTAACACAAGATAAAACATTTCCCTGCCAAATGAAAAGTATATGTCCGTCTGATATGCTTGAATGAACACTTAACTGCACGTACAGTGTTTTTTGACATTATAGATATTTAATGACGGGTTTCAAGAATTATTATTTTTTATAAATAATATACGTCTATTCTATTAAAATTAATCATTGGTTCTAAAATTCAACATACAGCCAGTACAGTAGTTTCTGTTCCATACTTAGCATAACTAGAGTTAAAAATTCATATTAAAGTAAAAATTTTTAAGTAACGATTGTCGTACAAAGCCAAGTATACTAATATACTATTTTTATGGCATCCAACAAAATTACACTTTTATCCTGTCTTTTAATGGCCGAACAAATTTTTTTGGCAAGTCTTACCTGTTTGGGAGCAAGTTGTGAACTTTCAACACAAAAGCTCACTTATTTGATGCGTGTTCTGTAGTGATTCACCATGCTGGGCATGTTTTAATGGCGCAAAAATATACTTTTATGTTAGCAAATACTACAATGAAACTGATTGTTGGTGAACCAAATATTACAAATTTCAGAAATATTTTCAGCTAGCATTCCAGTTCGTTTGTGTGCTTCAACATGTTAGGTAACTGTAAAACTGATTAAATATTGAAATTTTTGTGGAGTCCGTAAATGTTTGTATAAATTAAGAAAAGTAAGTTTTTTGTAAGAATTTATGGCAAACTTATTGTTGCTTCTCATAAAATACTTTCAGTATTTTATTCAGTTTTAAATTCCTATGATTATTATTGGTTTTCGTTGATACATTTTGTAAAGTTATTCTGTACATGCCCTCACTTGTCTAGTAGGCCCTATTGGTGTATAAAGAACAGCTTTGCACGCAACAGAGGACAGCCACACAACAGATGTAGCAGGGTCGTTAGCCAGGATACGATTAGTCACGCAACTAGGCCGTAGGTTGCACAGAAACATGAGCATAGACAATAGTGCATGTGGTTATGCGGGCATTGCCCTCTTGTGCTGAATATAACTGCCGTTGCTATATTATATCGATGTTATATTTGACAAATTGTTTTCCTTCCATGCAAGGTGTGACGTATATCACGTGACTTAACATATCATCTATAATTTTAGCATATTGGCAGCGCCACACCTTCTTGAACGTAAAAGTTTACAAGTTCATTCCAAAATATTTCAGTTTACCTTTCAGGAGTGCAATTGATATAAAAATAATTGTTAGCCGTTATAGCATGTGGATTTTGAAAAATTGAGTCGAGTTGTTGTGGGAAGATATAAAATAAATGAAAGGCATACAACTAATATGTTAGAAATATTGCATACTGAAACGTACAATGCTTGTGAACATGACATATTCTCAACAATTATACGTTAAACATTTTTACTCTTACGCGTTTTTTTTTAGTTCGGCCGTTGATAACGTAAGTCCTTAATCGCTTTATAAGAAAGTTAGAACATTTTGAATTTCTATTTGAGTAAGCTAGTTGTTACACAATGAATTGTGTGCAAAACTAATCAAACGTGGAAATTCATAATAGAGGTAAAATATATAACTACAAACTAGTGTGACTAAAATAACACTTACACGTAAGCAAAGCAAGTTACCCTAACCAGTATGAAAGAAAAAATTGTTTGCCAAGTGTAACGCAACAAGAACAGTGACATGTAAAGAAATTACGTGGATAGCAGCACTTAAAAAATAATCGACTGGGACGCGAAGTTAAGGCCTTTGTTAATATTTTTTAATATATATTATTGGGCCTTGCGTCTCGTCAGCAGCGAGATCATTAGAGACGGTTTAAACACAACTTTACACAAGAACAGGAACTAGGAAAGAAATCGGCAATTGCCTGTGTTAAGAAATCTTCTCAGCATTCGCATGGAGCAATTTCGGAAAACTATCGAAAACCGATATCAGGAAGGCTGGAGTCGGAGATCGAACCCGGATCCTTCTGAATACGAGTAAAACCTGTTACTGTTGCACTTTGTGCTATAAAGTGTAACACCACATCACTAGTCCCACGTCATATATACGTAAAAGATACTCAAGTAAAGATTTACTGTGTATATACTACTTATATATTATTTAATATATTCCAATAATTGTCAAGCCTTTCAGTTTTAAATTTATTTCTTGTAATGTATGCAAGCAAAGTCCACTGCTGTAATCTAGTAATCGGTCATCCTAGAAAATCAGGAAAGGCAAAACATAATGAAACAAAGAAAGTTAGCTAAATTAATTTGTAGTCAAAATATACGTATAAAAATGTTCATAATAACTCCTGCAAGGAAATGTATCAGACACAACACAAAGTTACACAAATATTTAAGTTACACAGGGCGAGAGACCAAACTAAATAACCAAGACTACTGAAAGAACTCAGGACAACACAGGAGAGCACAGACAATTACTGGGATTGAGATCAGATAACACATAAGACTGGATGATACGAAGACTCCATATAATAGCAAACACATTTTTTGGCCCATAAAAGATCGTGTGTCGCCCCTAAATATGTTTTTTCATCAACTAATTGGTACGCCAAACGACAGCGCTTGCCCTTGTCTGACTCACTCAAAGTGCGCAATTAAACTCTGAGAAGTTTCACTTTTTTAGCTAAAAGTTTTTTTTTTTTTTGTTACAGTGTAGCATACTTTTGCACCAAAAATAAGAGAAAGAATGGACCTTACAAGGTTAGGGAATATTTTCGTAAATTTGTGCCGCAAAATTAATATTTGTATTTCAAATGAATCCTTAGTAGCGGTGTATTGTGGTTATAGCAGCAAATAGATTTGTTCTGAAACATTTCGACTCTGAGAACGCCACCGTTGTTATTGATAAGGATTCAAAGACAGTGACGAAATATGTTGACAGGCAGTTTGTTAGAGAGAACGCTTTCTCGTTCATACCATTCGCTTAAGAAACTGGTAATCTTCAGTCACTAGATGTTTCGAGTTGTGTAATCGTGAGATTACATTCAAGATTTGCCACTGAAGATGAGATATGATGTCCAAGAAGGGAATCTTCTAGCCTTGTGGTCATGTTACAGTTTGGACCACCTAGTGGGGCTACTCAGGTGGAGCCGGTTTCTCTACTTACCGTAGATTTCATAACAGCGTCGTTTAGGACCTACTTGCCAAAATAAATAATTCATAGCTTCCGTTATAAATCTCGCCGCGAGTTAGCTCGGTCCATTAGGAACACTTTTAAAACCGGGCGAAATAGTGGGACAAGCTTGTCCCTTGACATAGACTATCACGAAATGTGAAAAGCAATTCCTTTCACAAGCTGTATAGTTTTTTATATATGTATGTTTCTTGGCACCATTTGAAACTTTATTTTCGCTCTGGTACACTGTTTTTCACAATAATTTATCAACCCAAAGACATAGGTGATACTGGACAGCATATAGCCTGTTCACGCATCCTGTTTAAGAATCGCTGTTCATTTTAATTTCAGCACATTGCAATCAACTTTCTGGATTCTACATTCGTGATAAATGAGTTGTAAAAATGTCTTCTCTGTTCAACATTTCTATTTAGGCATGCAGTGTGGTTACTTTTATGAACTGCGTAGCCTTGCATAGCTCTTAATTGGTTTGATGGCGCGCGTGGTGTATGATCTGATGATGAGGATCGTTGCAAAGATCACCATAGCGTTCCGCGTATATTCGCTATCAAATTATAAATTTGTGTGAGGTGTATATGCATATGAGAAATATCCAGAGTTCACTTTGCAACAAGGTTTGTGTATTTACAATGCTAATTCAGTGATGTAATTGGTACGTGTTCACAAATTCCATGAAACCAGTTTGTGCTGATTTGCTGTCAGCCTTTAATCGAATCAATTACGCGTACTCGTCACTCGAAGCCTAGGCTAACGTACCAAAACACTTATTTACGTACATGGATCGTTATAATTATATACTTGTATACATACACAATGGTCATGTGTTTTACGCACGTGTTATATTCCAGTAATTAGTCTTAAAAGTTCTTACAATGGGAGTGATATTTTCAAGATCTGGCAATGGTACAAACCACTGAGAATGTTTTCTTTAATCTTATCAAAATAAAATAATTTCTCACAAATTTTTTGTTTTGTATTTGAGTTTAGCTTGGTTTAACCGTCTATAGTGTAATCTATTTATGTTTTACAAATAAGAAGGTAAGTTAGCTGAACGTCTCGTCGACAACGAGGTCATTGTAGATGGTGAGACAAAACTTCTCACAGTGATCGGAAGAAAAAAGTCGGTAAAGACCTTTGTTAAATAAACATTACAGCATTCGGTTGTAGTGATTTCGGGAAACGCTGGAAAACCGAAATCAAGATTACCGGAGCCGGGGATCGAACTTAGGTCCTTCCGAAATGAGTGTAATTAGTTAATAGTTGTGCCACTTCACTCTGTTGACAATAAGAAAAATGTCTTAACTGGCTATGGGCATACAGTTACGCAACATTTAAAAAGACATTTCATCTATTGATGAATATTTATGTTATGACGAAATTAACGTAATTTAAAAATGTTTAAATACATAAAATTTCTGATAATTCACTAAGAAGGGGAAGAGAGAGAGAGAGAGAAGCCATATATATATATATATATATATATATATATATATATATATATATATATATATATATATATATATATATAAACACACACACACCTAGCCGTAAGCGTGCTAATATTCACAGTGCAATAACCGGGTTTAGCTAGAGAATACAACGTGACGCAGTTAACTGCAACATGCCTCGTTTCTTTCGCGAACTAAACAAGACGCTGACCTCTACGCTATGTAGAAACGTAACAGGATCTGCCCTCCCTCCAAGAGTCTGGCTGCCACAATCTCAGATGAGGGACTGTTGGGGGCGAAGCATCAGAGCCTCAAGTGTAACGTGACGCGTTGTGATTTACGACAGTCGTAACTTTTACACGGAGCTTGGCGAATCGCTTTCAGACCGGCCATACTCCGCACCATGTCGGCACAATTGGGGCGTTGCCCCTGTACGGTTCGCTGCGGCCAATACATCTATTTACGTTGCAACTGAGACGAATGTGCTCCACAAGTGCTGTACTTCGTATCAGCTTCTAGTCTAGCTATAAGTATTTTGTACAACCGAGGCCTACAAGGGCCGCAGTAACGAAGGCGATCCAGGTTCGCGCTAGGCACTGACCTACAGTCAGATATTTCAGTTGTCAGCTCAGTTTTACGAGGCTTGCATAATGGTCGACCACAACACACACCTGCCTGGGTAAATTTTATCCAGCATCCTCATGCATGTGTAGAGACCGATACTCTTGAGGTTACTAGTTGCTTACGAGGTGTTTACTGTATTTCCGACCATTTGTTCCCTACCTAAAAATACTCGTTTTAGAGCCCTCAACCTTCTGCATAGGCATGTACACCCACGGGCGTATCCTCCGCATAATACTTGTATGGCCTTGACGCTAAGGTTTGGTACAAGCCTGTACGAAACTTAGAGAGTAAGACTATTTTCAAATTATGTCATTTACTATTAATGCTACACATAAACTATCTTATTCTTGATATTTACTCCATAAGCATCAGTCGCACGTGTGAATGTCAGTCCACGCGTTCTCTACAAAATTATCATTGTTGCCTTCCCGCCGACCGTCGAACAATGCCTCGTTGACAGTTATTATGCTCCCTCGTCACTGCTCCATTACCTCTTCGCTGGTTTCACCTTGTCGCTGCAGTCGCTTAAATATCTCACCTTCCAAACACCAGCTCCGATGCTCAAACAATCACTACCATCTCGCACACTGGCCACGGTTCTTATAGCTAGCGCAACCCCACCTTCTGCTTCGCATTTCCCGTGAAATCCATAAAAATGGGGCATCTAGAGGATTCAAACAAACTGGACGTCTTGTGGAGTACACTGTCAGAACTCGTAGTGTAATGGGTAGAAAGTGCTTACGACTATGCAAGTATTTAGAGTAACAATGACGACAGGTGTACATTTAGGATGTTCTGTATCCTTATATACTTCTCGTTATGGCACGTCTTCAACGGACAATCTTCAAACAGAAATTACAATTTAATACACAATATCAGTTACCAGGTCTACCTTCGTATTTGTCGACACACTTTTTGGTCAACTCGGTACCCTAACTCATTTAGAACGGCAGTTTCAGCCATCACCGGTAATGTCATATCTGAAAGTGCAGTAGCAGAGTCTACGGTACGGTGTACGCATAGTATAAGACTGCAACTCCATGCTGACTCGTATCGTAACATATATTTACGTCTGGTGTTGTGAAGCACTGTACTAAGAGTACTTTAAAACTGAACACTTTTGTCAGAGTAAACCACAATTGATTTTAATCCGTTATTGTTCTGTTGTAGTCAATGTCTGTTCATTGTGTAATTCGCGCTAACTCGTTCTAGACACGATCATTTCTATGATAATGAGTGCTTGAATACCATCGCAATGCTTTCAAAAAACTTACTACCCTTCCACTTCCCTTTTTACGTATGTATATCTCATTAAATGAATCTTTTATTTCCGACGTTGATAACTTCAGTTGCCTTTATTTCCAGTGGTCCAGCTCAGCTGCAGACATTGACTTATCGTACATACAGCAACCATTCACACAAAATTAGCTGCAGGTGTGTTACTAGGCTATTTGAACGTTTTGTGTCGTTATAATTTTTTCGTGATACAATTTTTAAATGGGTAAACATCAAAGGACTTATATGAGACAATTGTCTGAAGAAGCTGTTTTCAGACTTGTGCCAAGTTACTCCACTGTAGATTTTACTGCTTTAACTGGATACTTATTTGCGATAATTTCTATGAAAGTTTATTAATGAATGATTTCGTTTATTATAACTAAGAATAGCTATAACTTTTGATAAAAGGCGTGTCTTTTTATAGAATATAAGACATTTAAGGTTTAACACTACTATCCTAACTATATAAAAACTGTAATTAGTCACAAATATATTGGAACTGCTGTCATTTATACGGTAGCTGTCCCGAAGCCACAGTGAAGAGGTGCTATACTTCTTGTCACAGTAATTTTTAAGATAATTATTGTTTTTTAGGAGACATCCATAGTGTGTAACAAGTTGTTACTTATCTTCAAATGTAACTTACTTGAAGATTGAAGAGCATTAGATGTACGCGTTGTTACATTGTTCTGGCTTTTCCAAACGTGTTTCCCAAAAATAATTTGCTTTGAAAGGGATGGTTAATTTTCCTTGGTGTTATTCCAGGAAAAATTGAAAAGTGACTAGGACATTTCACGAACGAAGAGATTTAAAAATTACATTTATTTAAGTTTTTCGGTTGAGCCGTAGTTGAAACGACGTGATGAAAAACTGTTAATACTCGAAGTATTTATATATACACCTACAAACCACGGACGGTTGCACGCGACAATAAGACAAACACTTTGCTTACTCATGTTATATTTTCCTGTGGAGCATTGTTTTGCGACAACACCCACCACACCTTACTAATTAACGCAAACCATTATTATATGATCTTGGTTGCCGTAAGCAATTATGTATTACAATCAGTTCTAAAAGGTTACAAAAAAACCTTAATTGGCCTGAACACAACGGTTACATTGGCGGAACAGTTTCAAAACAACGTCCCACATGGAAATACAATATTAGAACTGTGTTTGTTGATTGCCTGTGCTAAGTCCCGTATTTTTTACTTAGGGTTAGGTAAGAGGGCGTAACGTCTTATACAACTAAGTCATTAAAACGGTATAGTCAGTTAATGTTCTTATTCTGTATCTACAGAGTGACTCAAAATTCGTGATACAGCGTTCCAAGTATGGTAGGATATATATGACCTGAGTAAGAACAAGTACTAGACGTCGAAAACTAGTAGTTACGTTGCTACAGGGCGCCAAATATATTATATGGGTAGGCTATCATCTGTACTTGACCCTGTGACGCTTCCAAAACTGTGCATTTCACTCTGAGAGTGCGAGAGTTAATCAGCGACTCGTTTGAATGTAGTTGGATTGGACATGGCGGGCCAGTACCAAGGTTCCCCCTCCCCCTCCACGTTCCCTTGACCAAACTTGGGCGGGATTTTTTTTTCTGTAGGACTACATAAAATCGCTAGCGTCCGGGATTCCCATGTATTCTGTATTGACCCTCATCGCGTGCGTCCATGCCGCTGCCACACACTTTCATGCAGTGATCGTCATACCGGCGCGGCGCTGTCGACTACGCATTCTAGACTGCAGCCGTCATTTTCAACAGTATCTGCCAGGTGTATCACCTTGTTGTCAGGTGCATTTACACTTCTTACTCGCTACTTAAAAAAATTAAAAAATACTTTTTTTTTCCTGTCGATGTCACTTATATTCTCGAAGTATTTGTACTTATATATTCTTGAAGTATTTGTCGCTACGTTCTTATGTCAGCTGAAGTAAAATTAAATCTTCTACACGATTTAACTTGCAAACACGAAAAAATGGCGTTTCGCTACTAAACAGGACGTCACATGACGAAGCCGACGACCATTTTCTTTGGGCAGACGTTATTTAAACAATGCAGAAAACAGAATTTCAATACATGCAAAAACACAACCGTAAATACACCTGATGACTCATAGGATATACACCGTATATAACTTAAGTTTCCATCTCCTGAATGTAAGTAATGTCGAGTACAGCGCATATTAAGTTTGTTGTGACTTGCCCATCATACTTTGACGCCCTGTAGCGACGTAATGACTAGTTTACGACCCCTTGTAATTATTGTTCCACTGGTTCTACCAGCCCTCTAGCGTTGTTATACAATTTTTTTATCGTTCTGCATAAACCTGCAACAAGGGATGAACCAAGCCAACTGCCAGGCACAACACTACAAATTGTAGCGAGTTGAACCAGCTGCTATCGACCCTTTCTCCACTTGAGATTTTAGGCTAATAGCTCTTTAGAAACTCGGACTTTATTGTTATGAATTACTCTTAAAGGATTACTTTACATTAAAACAAAGTTCTTTCTTTTTCACTGGCGCTCACCTGGCATCGGAAAAACCTCGGTTTTTGGAAGCGTGGCCATACGTCCTTTAGTACCGACAATTTATTATCAATGCAACCTCGGGATATCACGTGGTCGTCCCGCGTCTGCCCACATAGGGCTACAATGATAGAGCAACTTAATACAACAAAAAATTGTCCTCAGCTAAGCATAATCACCGACGTCATCCCGCGTCTGCCCACACCGGGCTCTCAAAACCAAGTAAATCTTAAAACACAAAATAAAGTCATCAGCTAAGTATAAGTTCCCCGACGTCGTCTCGCGTCTACCCACGTCGGGCTCTCAGGACAGAGTCCTTAAAACCAAAAAATATCCTCAGCTAAGCATAAGCACTCCGAAGTCGCCCGCGTCTGCCCACGTCGGGTTCTAAGGACAGAGTAACTCTCAAAAAACGCATCTCTGCTGGCGACTCGCCCTCCGCGCGCCTAACCTCGCCAGCCAATCGGTGTGCTCTCATTCTCGCACTCGCCACGCCCCCTAGCTTTGTCTTTCCGGCTCCTGTCGGCATCGACATTTATTTTTTTCTTTCTCTTCATTTGCTTAAATATTACATAATTATTTACAACACATAGTTAATGTATAATTATCACAAAATTTAAATTGAAACCCTTTAGATTACTTAATATATATATATTTTAAATTGTATGGCCAGCTCGGCCCCTGATTGGCCGTTTCTTTCCCCTTGGTGTGGCCCTGCTTGTTTTGTGTCTCTAAATGCAGGGGGATAGGGGGTGGGGTTGAGCAGAGAGTCAGTTACGCCATGTGGGGTCCAGGGCTAGCCTCCTTCTCACACCAGACAATAAGTTCTGCTCGGGCATTTTTCTCAGTCCAGAGAGTCAGTCTTGTCCCCCCATCCTTATGTCACGAGCTGATGGATGGCTCTCGACAACCCTTTTCTGGCTTCACCAAGACGTCGCTTCTCTCAACTAGAGAGAGAACCTCTGTCCTTCAGAAACACAGGGTTTATTCACTATTTACTCCAAACTACATGCATAAATTTTTTATATCAATGTATTACAAATTTATACGGGTGAATTCCTAAATGCCCGTAACACAGTGGTTACAAAACTCGAGTATAGACGATGCAGTCAAACCAGTGGTTACAAAACTCTAAAATGATCAGCTGTCGACGCTGAGACTTGGTTACGGTTTTGAGTTATTTAGCCCAAGAAGTCATAATTTGTTGTAAACGCACTTATAGGCCTACTATCAGGTCTGGTGGCAAGTGAGTAAAAAAATGAAGGTTAGTTCCTAGACATCGCCTTCAGAATTTAGGAATCTGTTGTGACATTGTGGCTTTGGGAAAAAGACTGGATGTTTCGGTATTTATGATTGCATTACTCCTACATACCTCTTCGTTTGGAGGTTTTACTGCAGCAGTGGCTGACTCTTTTTTTGTTCGTATGATTTCGAGTAAGGTAGATTCTCATAGCGACCATCCTTTTTATGACGTATCGAGATGTACCTGCCAGACCAGTGGAAGAAAGGAGGTTGGAACGGATAAGATGGGCTGTCATTACAGTTACGTAGGAGATTAGACGCTTTTTACACTCAGGAGTTGCTGCATCATTCTCCGTAGTCTCACCAGCTAACTTGCCGTGGTACGGTAAAAATGTCTGAGCTAACGAATTCCGTAAGGAGAATGTTGGGTTTTTATTAGGTGTAATTCTTCACGCATGCTGCTTATTATAACGGAAATTCTATATAGTCGCTATCTACTTAGGCTAGAGGAGCGAATATATGACTTGTGGAAATAATGATTAATAGTTCTTGACGGATGGGAAAGTGTATTTGTAGGTTGAACACAGACGACAAGAGTGTTGGCAGATAATTTAGAGATTCACCCGCCAAGTTGGAAGTCTGTACAACTTAACATGTTGCATTGAGATCATAACCGGGTATATTTTAGGTAAAGTTTGTACACTTCCGAATTTACTGTGCTCCATTTGTAGAAGCTAATCTAAAAAGGAAATACAGGATTACTCTGTAGTTTTAAATAAGTTATGTATAAGTATAATGCAGGTTTTTAAAAATGGATTTCATGTCGTAATCTGTGTGACATGACTTCGCCAGAGTAGTAATTTTGATATTGTATTTCAGTTAGACTTCGTTTTGACTGCAGTATATTAGTTTTGTCATGAACGCACAGTCTAACCGCAAAAGTACGAAGCTTCCGAAAACTTCTGAAAATTCCTGTTGTAAATTTATTATAGAGCCATATGTTTCTTCGAGCGGTAATTCCTCTCATATTTTCCGGTGTCTCCCTTTTTGTGCATTCCAATGACATTTTAAAATACATTTACGTGCGTAATTTTATATTGTATGAACTATGATCTGAGAAGGGTGTCAGATTATATTTATTTAAATTTTTACTCTCCACCAACTTAATAAAAACATCAAATCAAGGTAATGTCCGTAAAGGAACGACAGCTACAGGTAACGTTAACTTTACACAAGTGAAAATGTATTTAATGATACTTCGACATTATATGTATCTGCATCAAAGTTGGTGTACAACACGAAGGAAGTGATATTTGAGACATTACAACGTAGGGCCTATACAACAGGCGCCGAAATACAGAGTGAAACCAGTGGCGGCTCGTATGTTGTTGCCAGGTAGGGCTGCAGACAGTCAACAACGCTACACTCCTGATGATAGCGTTTTATATCAATGACCATGGGTAATTTCTCGGCTACTGATTCTTTTGTGACACGAATAAGCGACACCTGCTGACCAACGAGTCGGTGCCTATGACGTCAACTGGTACACAACACTACAGTTCTCTTCATCGAGTCATCAAATATAACCGACCCTAACAGCCACACGTGCATTGATTTTGTCATCTGAATTCTTATACATGAATGTCCGAATGGCGTACCCCGCTCGTAAACTTTCGGCGTAGCTAGGCGGTATCGTTAGCGGGAAGGACTCGTTTCCATGCGTTGTCCTTTCATTCCCATGCAGGTACAGTGGGACCACTGAATATGTAGGCTACATGTGTAGAAGTTGTAAAGGAATAGATTTTAGTGTACGTGTTTTGGCAGCCGGACACTTTGCTCCGCCACTAGATCGTGCCCTGATCGTCTCTTTCTGTACCTTCACATCAATGGTGGGTCTGAATATCTACCAAGGTAGGGTAGCATGCGTGCACAGTGTAGAGCAAGCTATGGACGGAGGACAGGGTTGACATTGTCAGAGGTATACGATGCACTCGTCATGTTTCCATCATGCACTGTAAAAAATTATTTACAAATTATAAGACCGATGTATAGAAGTGTTAAAAGTATAAGAACGGTAAAATTGTTTCCTAGACATCAATAGTAGCAATCTGGTACAATAAAGATGTTTGCAGGCTTTCGCGACCATTGTATTAAGAGATAACTCAATCCTGAAGATGCCTGCTGCAATGCGAGGCGAAACGTTGGTATCCTCTATCACTACGTCGCAGCTCAGCATCGAAAGCCACATTTTTAGGATACGGCCAAATGTATACATATTTTTACCAAGTTTGTATAGTATCAGTACTGAACATTTGCTCTGTTTGAAACCTGACGTATGGTAAGTATCTCATATTGTGTATGGGCTTATTACTTCCCATACTGTATAGTGTAGCAGAAGTTTACGACATGTGACCTTACGGCCTACCATATTATATTACACGAGTTCGGTATGGCGAACGAGAGTGCACAGTTTATTGCACGTCTGCGAACGTGAACACAACCACCTCTTTATCCACGACAGAAACGACTTTTATCACTGCCGTCCATTAGTCTCCAGTTCTCTCTCTCTCTTGCTCGCTCGACGTCGATGGATACGTTCACCGCAATGAGCAGATGTAAAGTGGTGAACGTTCCAGAGGAACATGATATTGCAACCTACTTCAAACAATCAATTACCTGGTCGTGCAGGCACATGGGAGCCATAATGGCTCTTGATGCAACTGCGGTTGCTGTTCTGCCAGTCAGGGCGTTCTGAAACATCCTACTGTCGAGGCGGCACTGGTGGGGATAGGCGACTGTAGAAACTCTCTGTCCTCAATTTTTTTCCACCCTCGACAAAAAACTAACTACTCACACTCCTAGTGAGCGGTGACTTGAAGAACGTCTAGACACCCTCTCGGAGGCCCCGAATATGACCATCCTCAAAGTCACGTGATAGATTAGTTGGTGCTCTCCGTTACAATTTTTTTAGAGTCCCGGAAATTTCGCGGATTAAACTAAGGGGAGGTTGGATTTCTAAGTCATGTATATGTTGGAAACTTTTTAGATTGGGTCATTGTTAATTAGGCTAAACGTGACCTAGAGGACTCCGAACCAATGGCGGACATGCGCTACGTCGTCACATGTAATGCTCACTCACTGGAGCAGCAGCCAATGTACAAGTAGCTGAGGACAGAGTGTATACAGTACTGTGCAATACAGCCTACTTGTCGTTGAACCCGCGACATATCTGGGACTCTAACTATTATACATTGTACGCAATGAAATCGTCCAGTCAGTTAAACTTGTATTGTCAAATGACCATAGACAAGGCACTTGGTCAAGTGGTTGCGGACGTGTCCAAGTGACGCGAGTGGTATTCTCTCTGTTTCAATTAATGCACTTTACATACCAAAATATTTGTGTTGTAAAACCAGTTTGGATTGGGCAATATTTACCAATTATCCAGTGGATTTTTACTACTGTTGATTCAGCACTCATCAGTGTTGAATTTTTGTTCGAGTTGAACAAGATACCTTTCATAATAATGAGTATCACCGCTGGCAAGTTTTAAAGGGCAATACAAAAAATCGTAGTGCAATAGTTAATTTAGCCACTTCTACCAATATTTCTTCAGTTTCAACTGACTGTTTGTACTTTGTAGAATGCCTGCACCGTGTGTACAGCGAATGGGCAGCCTAGCTGGTCGCCAGAGGAACGAGGCAAACAAGGCGGTATTCGTGTAACCTCGGAGCGACGTACAACTTTTTTATTGGTTGCCCAGAGAGCAGTTAACTGACTCACCAAGAGGTCTGTTGCTGAGTGGACAGCCGTGACAGGGTAGGCCTGGCAAAAAACACATATTACCTCCTCAATTGTCTGCTGGTTCATTACGGGGGAAAATAAAACACAAGAAACAAACGTGCAACTTATTTTTTAAGATAAAATTTTAAACGGAAGCTGTGAGAAGCTTGGCAGATGAGCAGGGTACATCATAATGTATGTATGCGAGCTTCCTTAAAGATTCTTTTTGTATATGTGTTTGCTTGGTTTACGACACATTACTCTCGAAAGAGGGTTAACCCACCTGCAACGTTGGTCTAATGAGTTTGTGCGTGAATTCTTCCCAAACGGCTAGCCAGAAGCAAAAAACATAAATTTTGTTTTCCCTTGTTAATAAAAAAAATCACAGAAAACATGTTTTTCTCAATCAAAGCATTTCATGTAAAAATAAATGAGATACAACTGTTTATAAGGGAAATAATGAGATTTTTAAATGTTTGCTGCAATGGGAGTTTACAATTAGAATTTAGTAAAAATAGGCAACAAAGAATTCTAGAGATAGAATTCTTTGTTGCCTAATTTAAAAAAAAAAAACATGAGCAATGGCGTATGTCCACAAACCTATAAATTCTAAGGGAAATAATCTTATGAAAGAGCTGCAGTTTTGTTCTCGTAGCAGATATCTAAACAAAATAATTCGTAAAGATAATGATCAAAATGCAGTAGTTGAATGCTTTAACCAGTAGGAGTAAAAAAAAGTAATATCGAAATTATTGCTGTAGAACACTTGAACGATTTACAGAATTTAACATTACAGTGTCGTCAGCTGAGAAAAAAAATTGTCAAAAGAATGCATTGTTCAATACTAGTAATGGTAGGTAACGCACACTGTCGTGCTTTCCACAATGCATTGTTACCCCGTAGTAGTATTGAAATACAAGTTGTCTATGTTTGGAGTAAAGGTGGAGTTACGATATCTTGTGTTAAAACATAACCTTAAACATTCAGTGGTTCCTTTCGGGCACTCTCATTCTCAGGACAGAGAATAATAATTTTGCGTCATATTTTGTGTGACTTCTTACAAAGTTTTTCTGGGGTGATCCGAGAGAAAAAAAAAAAAACAAAAAAAAAAAAACAAGCTCATCCGTGGTTTCGTAGCGCTACTGTGCAACACGAAACTTTATGTAACCCCAAAGAGAATTTTTACACGTTGAAAGGTCTGGGCTTCGAGGTTGTGATTCAAGTGGAACAATAGGCTCTTTAGAATACCGATTTATTTTTTGTAGCACAAACCAAGTGCACAGCATGTGCATATAAGATGTCTGGTTCACTGTCCCGTCAAAGAAATATGGTCCAAACAAATGTCGACTGTTAATTGCAGGCCGTATCATGACATTCAGAGGACGATGTTCCAATTCCTCGACGTAATGTGGGTTTTCCGTGGACCAGAACCCAGTGTTCCGTGATCGACAGCTGCGATAGATGGCACTCTCATCACTAAAGATGACTTTTCAACGCGTTGGGATTGTGTCGAAAGTCTGAAGCATCAACGTCCATGCATCCCGTCTTCGGGTTAAATTATTATCTGATAACACCTGAACAAACATCGGGAGATATGCGTGACGGTGCAGGCAGTTCTTCGTGTGACCATGTATGCAGTGACGTTAGTGGTATTCCGAGCTAGGCATATCGTTTATGGAACGACTTGTTTGGTGACCTGATTGCAGATTCCTAGACCGCCTGACAGTGTAACACTCCAGTGGATACTTTCCCCGTTCTGGGTTTATCTTTGATGTTGTCTGTTTCGAAGAGTTTGTGTTTCGGTGGCGCCTCTTTGTGGAATCGTTGTTGGAAATCGTCGCTCACTTCACGCAGTGTCTTTCCGGTATGAGGACGTTTGTGTACCCAGACACTAACAACTATGCTCTGTTGAAGGGTGTAGTCGCTGGTATTACACATTGTTTCAGTTACTATCTGCAAAATAACATAATACATACCATAAACAACGTGACTGCACCTATACATCATACATACAATACTTTTATCAATATAGGTGGGTAACCGGACACTCGTAGAATGTTATGAACGTTTACAAGATGTGCTCATACACACTACTCCAGCGGCAAAGCATATCGCCGCACTGAACGCATGTGCAACGCGCGTATTGCTCACCGAAAATTTTGCACGCGTTTTGAGAGTGTAGAAATAATGGCGTTACATATTTACTCCTACTGACTATAGAGAAATCAGCTTTTGCAGTTAAAATGTCACACCGTTACGAATAATATTGTATAATAAACATATTGCCAAGAAACTTAGTTTGATTCAGAACAGGTCCTGCAATACTTAAATTTTCGCAATGGTTAATACTTTCAATTCACATACGTTTATTACGTACAGACATCATTAAATTCCATTTTCATTAGGTTTGTTACGACATAGTTTTTGGTGATATCCCAGCTCCCACACGTTGTTGTCGCCGCCTTGTTGAATTCAGTACAATATTTTGAAATGTAACATGCATTATATTTTTCCTTAGGAACATCTCCTTCTGTAAAGGTGGTTCGCCTAAGGTCAACTTGACTTTATCATTTCCGTTTCGAAAATTATTCGCAAACGTTTTTCAACAACTGGTATTTTTGTTTCGTTGCCTTTCACCTCTGCATATGGCTATTTACGGACTTTTGATTGACGTAGAAACATTTATTTTTAGGGACAAATCGGTTTTGTAGGTCCTACTTTTGCTAAACGCAAAATGCATGCCAAACCATGTTTTAAATGACTGAGGAATGAAAATAAATAATTATCTCATAGACACGCTTTCGCTTTATATTTTTTTAACAGCATATAAACTTTACAGCATACATAAACTGTGTAAAAATAATAATAACGGTCACTGGTTTAAGTGTTGGACGGAAATTTTTTTGCGACACACATTTATTGTGCAATGACAAAGACGGATGTACATTCAGTTCTCACACGAATATGGGTTTTACCACCCAGCCAAACATCCGTGTGGAAATGGACTTAATCAAATTTCATATCAAATGTTGTAGGGAGATAGCATTAAATGTAAATGCAGGGATAGCGTGGAATACAAAAATATAAGTACGTGTAATCTACAAGCGAAATAAAGGAAATCTATCAAAACTATACGTCCCGGCCTCGAAGATTGAATGTGGCCAGTTTTCATTTCACGGGAATATACAAGTGTGAGTCTCGTTTATTTACCATGGCGACAGTTTTACTCCCGCGAATGAAAACAATCTTTTATGACTTCACAATACATGCTTTATGAATGCAAAAACTGCCCCCACTCCTTTTTTTTTATAAATCTAAAATGGGAGTTTTATGATTAGCAATCAAAACGCACCTGATGTTGGTCAGTATAACGGCTTCAAAGAATGCAAATATAGCCATAACCTTTTTTACGAAGTCCTTTGTTTTTCAATCGTACAGATGAACTTATTTTGATTGCCGTAATAAACATTTAATAATAATAATAATAATAATAATAATTCTGTAATGGATATATTTTCTATAATAAGCTGGTGTATATAATTATTATTTTCTTACATTCTTATACTGCCTTGGAAAGACACAAAAAAAAATCCGGTTTACTTGAGTACTCACGTAGGATATAGGATTTAAAATGATAGTTCTTTGTATGTATAGTGAAAAACATAATTATTTTTAATAACGTTTTTTTTTTAATTTTTGGACACACCAGAAAAGAAAAGCTTATTATTTTTATTTTGTCAGTTATTCCGAATAATTTTATGAAATCTGTATCAAAATGTAAATACCTTAATTTGTTAGGAAATGGAAATAAAGGGTAAATGTTATTTACTATATTGTAATATGCAATATATCTTGATTGATGGTATATGCTAGTGTTGGTTAGTTCATCTGGAGGATCGTAGACGGCTATTTAGAATACATGGAACGCGTTCATAGACGAATCACGCTGCCTTATTGTTGGGAGGTCGTGAACCCAATCCAGGTCGGCTTCTCTGCCGCTGAATTTTCCCACGTGTTTCCTTCACACCTTTTAAATATGAATTCTGGAACAGAATATAAATATGTATACGTTCATACTAACGCCTTTGCTTGAAAATAAGTTAACAATACAATATTATTATAACAAAGTTAACTCTCTTGTGATGCATGTACTGATGGAAGGTAGCACTTTACTTGACAACTATCTGCATCCAAGTAATTTAGACTGCCGTTACTAGTCGGTAACAACATCATTTCGTTTGTTTGTTCGCATGATAGGACACAATCTCTCTTTCTCTACGTCATTTTGTCATCTACCAATATTGGTAAAGCATAGTAGTTAAATATATTTTGGTGGCTCCGTATCAGCGAGATGAGGTCAAGAGAATAGATGAGGATAAATGAGGGGAACATGTTGCAGCGCCTGAACGAGAAGAGCATCTGACCAAATTATGTCAACCGGTATAATTTCCACGTGCGAAAATACGAATCGACCTGGCCGGCGGTCGAACCCGGATCTCTTTGGTGAGAGACGTGCGTAAAAGTTAATGTGTCAACAGTGAACCCTTTAATAAAGCAAAACTGAAAATTAAGGCCACGGATCCATATTTAAGCTATTTCAGTAAGTTTTACAGTTTAAATCTGGAAAGGGAGCAGATATTGCAAAACTGTTACGTAGAAATGTTGAAAATCGTTTGTGCTATATAGCCTATTATTTTTCAAACCGTAAGTTTTTAAAATGTTGGCTGGTTACTGACTTTAAGAAAATTTAGTTAAGTCGATAATTAGTCTAAGTTATGTAAACATTGTTTTGAAATATTAGGCTACATAGTGCAAACAATTTCTAACATTTATATGTAACGGTTTTTCGATATATACTCCATTTGATGATTTAAAAAATAAAACTCGCAAAAACAGCATAAATAGGATCCCGTGGCCTAACAATTTCAGTTCGCCAGAAACCTTATAAAAATTGGCATGCGTCTTAATCCAGTTATTAAACAACAAATCTTAACTTTGGTTATAATATGAAGTCGAACTCTCGGGAAGATTTTAAATAAGTCATACGTAAGTTAAATAAGTCCGACCACTTGTCTCGGTGGTTAGAGCTCCTGGCCGGTGAGGCAAGTGTCCCAGGCTCGATTCCCGACATGGTTGTGTTGTCCCTTCGTCTCCATTCTGTGGAAGACGATGGTGAACCACCGTAGTATCGTCCTCGCTTTGTCGCGCCTCCGGGATGAATCCTCATCAGTCATCATCATCATCAAGTTAAACAAGCCTGATGATAGGACACGTGGTAAAGAAAAACTACGAAAATTACCTAATATTTTGGTATAGGTCGTTCGGGATAAAGTGAGCACTAAAAATGTAACCTCTGAGAATATCACCTTACTGCTTGCATGGTTGGCAGCGAAATTTCGCAATATAGTTCTGTGTATTTTTAAAATTTAAATTCAACAATACTAAAAAAATATCAACCGAAATTTACATAATTGTATTTTATATAATTAATAAACTTTATTTATCATACTGTATCGATTTATACTGACTGAACATTTTATATTACACGCGCAAACATCAAGTGACGTGTCCAGACAGGTTAGATATTTCCCGGCGTAAGCAGTTACGAGTGGAAAGATACGAATTGGCTGAAAATAGAACTTTAGCAGGGCTTGTTGGAGTGCTCACTTTATCCCGAACAGCCTATATACATAGTATCAGTACAACGTATAGAAATATTTGCTTTGGGTATAGTGATGACATGTTTATTTATTTATTGTTGAATTTGCTTAAATACATGACGTTAATTGGTATTTTTGAAGTATTACAGTAAATAATCACTATTTGTTATACATTGTTTCATCCAACTCATCCACCAGTCACAAAGCTTCTTAACTGATTTTAGTGACTCTCAGTTAATTCTTTAATGTAGCGGCTGCGATGGTCGAGGTGTCAGACTTCTCCCACCTAAGCTATCCGAGTTCGATCCCTCGTTGATTCGGTCCCGGATATTTTGCACGTTGTTACGAAAGTAACGTAGCCAGGAACGCAGCCGAGGGCAGGGCAAGCTCGGGCCCCGACTATAAAGGCTTGCAAGAAGACTGCGTGCGAGAGAGCCGTCGCAAGGAATGACGAGGTGCAGGGCGTCGCCGACATCGAGCCAGAGGGTCATCAACGACGTCGAGGGGCAGCCAGCTCCGGTGTCCAGGAGGACACAACCAGGCTAGAGGTCCGTCCTTGTATTTGCAGAGCGAGAAATCTGCGAGAGACGAAAGTCGAGCTGGCTTTGGACTCATTGAGTAGATTGTGCCGATACAGGCTACACAGATACCAATGTGTAGTTAACGTAATAAAAAGGGTTTAGTTAGATATGGTCATTAACTGCTATTCTACACCTTAGACAATCCCTCACTATCATCGACTCTAGTAATGTACTTAAATGTTTGAGACAACCCTTGAGCTATTTTCGTAAAGTTTGCAACACTTCATCTTAGAGTAAATCACGTAAAGTTTGCAACAACGTGGAATATGTAGTGGATGTTGCCGTCGGGTATTCTCGGGGACATCCCGTTTACCCCGCATCTCCCACTCCTTGGCCTTTTCACACTCATCTCCTCACCTTATCCATTATTCGGGCCGGTGGACGACAGGCCTGCTCGCTAGACGAGCAGCCGGCCCAACCTTCACCCCGGCTTTCTCTCATACATTCCCGAAGGCGGGAACACGTTGTGAATTTTAACTAGTTCTTTTATTCCACTGATTCGGATTAGGATAATGAAAAATATAGCTAACCGCTATTAATGTTTGGTAAAGACGGCTAAGCCGTTTCCCATAATTTCGTCTAGGGCATCTTTAGACTGCATTTACGATAAAATTATTTATTTATTTCTGAACGAGAGCAGAGATCGAAAAACTGTTGTAAAGTTTTACTAAACATTATTTTTAGTATGTAGTATATTTATTCTAGACAAAACATCATGTATATTTGGCTTTTAGTTCATTGATGAGAATTTCCTTAATTGTATAATTGGCTGAAGACATTGTGTATTTGTCTTGAAAAAAATTGTTAACATAGTATAGGTTACATTGTTTTTAATGAAACCTGTGCAACAGTTTTTTGACATGCGCTCTCGTTTAGGAAAACAAATAATAATCGCAAAAGCAGTAGCAATGATAGATCATGGTCTTAAGGGGCATGGATAGTAAGATGCCGTGCGTACAACTGGAATACTCAATCATCGATGAAATCTCAACTACTTACAATAATTCGATGAGAATTTTTGCCGAACAGATATTTTATTAACGAAGTCTACATATAACTTACAGCTCTTGTGGGTAGCATGCTTCGCTTTTGAGTAAAAACATTTAAAACTATCTTTAGAAACACAAGCGTTTGAAACTACAAAAATACAAATCTTTAATTTTTAATATGAAAATGTCAAGGTCTCTATAGTAACAGATTTTCAAAAATACTCGTGTTTTGGTTTTAAAATAATTTTATTATTCGCAAACCTTTGCACGAGAGATTTTCGACACTTTGTTTTAGTGCCAGGGCTAATAACGTACAAAAACAGCTCTGCGGCAAGATTGTATTTATTTTAGCGCAAATATTGCGAACCAGTCGAAGACTCTGCATGGCTATGTGAGTGAACACATAGTGGGTGAGGTGAGAGCCTAAGAGGGTTATACGGCTTTAAAACAATGATGGCTCAAGAGTGCGTGGTAGGAAATTAAACGCCGAAAAAATCAATTGATTTCTACTCTTTTTTCGAAGCCAATATGGATAAAATACTCAATGACAATCCTAGATAATGGTATTTGCCAACTTTGTGAGTAAATATTTATCCAAAATTACTAATTTGTTACGCTTCATCTCTTGCACCGCAGTTAAATGCACGAGGTTCCGGCGTCAGAGATTGTGCCTCAGAAGTTCGTAACACTGGAAACTATTTTGTTTAAAACGTTGACTAAAACTATTGTCTAGAATTGCTATTGTTTAATTTTTTCAAATTGGCTTCAAGAAACCTACAGTTATAGATTAATGGTTTTAGCGTTGAATTATGTACTACGCCCTCTTAAGAACCTATGAGAGTGAAGTGTGGTGAATGGACAGCACAACATCCATGACCGAGCCGGGATTCGAAACCAGGATCTCTAGAACCGTAGACTGGCGCCTAACCGAATGCAATACGGAGGCCGGCTTGCACATATAGTGTACTGTCTTCGCGTAGAGATGGTGGCCAGCTCTAAGCCAAGCTCATTATCGTCCTTAGCGTGTTAGTTGTTTAAATTGCTGACAGTCGTGACGCACTACTCGCCCAGCAGACGGCTGATGCCCGCGCCGAGTCTCGGTGGTAAACAAGCCGATTGAGAGCGGGTCGCGAACCCTCGTCATCAATGTCCCTCCCATCGTCTCCTGTGCTAGTAGCACATCTGTCTTCTCGTGCAGACTGTGTGGGTCCTCCGTGACCTTGGTCACCACGTGTCTCGAGGATGCGTGTCGATCACGGCGGTCCTCTGTCGCTCTGATCGCTAGAACTAGCCTCCTCCCCTCAATCCCCGGCTCTTTCACTTTCTTCTTGATTTGGCTGCTTGAGAATGAGGTTTTTTTTACAGCAATAGAAATGTTTTAGCTTTCATAGTTTAATGTCATGTCAAAGTCCAGATTTGCATAAAACTGTTTTATACAAGACAGGAAAACCAAATGACTAAAAGAAATGAAATAATTCACATCGAAGAATAGTGGCACGGACTATATCAATATATGTATAAAAATCCACATTGAAGTATATTTGTATTTTTAAAAAATTCCTGAATTTGACGTTAGAAAATAGCAAATTTTCTGAAATAAAAAAAAATTATAAAATATCAATGTGGTTTTTACACGTATCTTAACCTCACCTGTGACACTGTTCTTCAGTGCGAATTATTTCATTTCTGTAAATCCACTGAATTTCCTTTCTTGTAAAAAACCGTCTTATGCAAATTTGGACTTTGACATGGCATTATACTAACACTATTAAGGCTAGAAAATTTTCTTTGCTGTGGAAAAAATAGTCACATAGCCTATGTCTACAAAACAAACCATGTCTTGTACAAACAATTCAAAATTTGCGTGCCCCCCATAATCATTTTCCCTCATCACAAGAATCTCTTAAATAACTTACAAAATAAATTGATATTTTGGTTCGTTATTACGTTGTGGGAACTTCGGTCTGTCTCATCTGTCTTGCGATGGCGTGGAACGTGCGTACGGAATGTTTATATTTGTTTATGCCATGGATAATATTTACAGGCTTTGCTGCTTTTTTTTATAATGGTTAACTGATTTTGGCCAAATTTTTGGCGTTCGGCTGGAGTGCGGTAGGCACACTAGAACTTTCAGAGAAAATAATTTTTTTTATTACTCGCTTAAAATAACCTATAATAAATGGTTTTCTGTGATTTAATAACATTTGCCCAACACAATAAATACAATTCAGTTTCCGTAAAACACGGACAAGATGACAGTATTACGTTACCTGAATTAATCTGTACTTACCCGCAGGAATATTCATTAATACATAAGTGTAATGGCTAGGGACCTGCAAAATTCGCGTTAATATTTGTTAACAGACTAGACTTAGCAGTCCTATATATTACAGTATGAGTAGAGAAGATGATTTATCGCGGGAAAACGTGACTGTTTGCTAGGTTTCAACGTACGTTCAGCATATCAAAATATTACTGGCTTTCGTTGTAGGTGGAGCTGTTACCATATTTGACTGAGCCAATAAGAATCCCGCTGTTGTAAAATTTGACGTCTGTCATTGATCTGCAGACTGCTACGTCATGTCAGGTGTATATCAC